>ML780712.1:11502-22851 GCA_009831015.1 Picea engelmannii | reverse complement strand
CTAAAGGGCCCCTTGTTCACACTAAGAACCAGTTGAATATTTCCTTGAAGAAATGATATAAATGGAGGCCATGGGTGCACTAAGAAACCAAGATCTTCATAGTATTGTTATGCTGCCTCAATTCTCCCTTGAGAATCCTCTTTTCTCCTAGGAGCATTCTAGCATCATTCCAATAAGCCATTCCACTCACCTCTTAAGGGAATAGGAATTGTTTTTCTTCATCATTTGCCATTTTTCTTCCATTGTAAGAAGATATCTCCATTAGGGAACTCAATATCCCTCCCAAAGAGGAAGAGGGGACTCATAAGTCCTCATTTTTCTCTATGGTGTTTTGCCAACTAATATAGTTATCCATTGGTGGCATAATCTTGGTCATTGGTTGATTGTTTATGGTTCTAAAAGTTTCTTGCACATTCTAGTTTTTATTTCTTTATTTTTTTTAGTTTTTTTACTTGTTTATTTCATGTGCTTGACTTGTTTAATCCATGCACTAACCTTTGTCTTGTCTAGCAAGCCCAACTAGGCATGCAAGTGCCCTTGTTTTGCTAACCCGGGTGACAAAACAGACACGACACATGGGACTTGAATATCCCTTCTCCTTCAAGGAAGATATCACCTCTTTGATCATCTAAAAAATCCATAATCAACAAGTTATATAACAAGATTTTCCATAAAATGCCACACTCCAATAGATGCACAGACTAAAAGCAAAGAAATGTAACACTAAATTAAAACATTTAACCAGTTATACCTGAAAGTATGGAGGATGAGAAGGGGTAGGCTTGGAGCCTTTGGGAGCCTTGGGAGCCTTCGCCTTCTTGGTGGCCATTCTCTACAGCTATAGAGGCCATTTCTATAATTCACAAAATTAACACACAAGAAAATACTCATAAATTTTCAGGAGCCTCAATGTTTCGACACACAAGAGAACCTACTATTGCAAACAACAAACAACAAAATATTAAAACAACTCAAATGAAATGGGCCATACTCCTTATAGGCTTGTAGATATAAGAGGAATGATAAGGGCAGTGGTGCAGCAGGGCGGTGGAGGAAGGAGGCTGGAACTATTTGGTTGCAAACAAATACACCTTGCATTTGTCGATGCGTTGTAAATAAATGCATGTGGCACTTATTTATACGGTGTGGACAGACGACGAAGGGGTGAGAGAAACCTCCCCTTAAAGAATGCCTTCGGTGTAAAGACATGATACAGTTGGTTACAATACATCAATACACATGCATTTTTCCACATTACTTGGAGCAATGTCCTTGTAAGTTGAATTATTAATATATTTTTGAATATTTTGAAAAAAATATAAGAAATATATGTATATCTATATATATATATATATATATATATATATATATATAGATATGGAAAAATTCTATTTAAAAATTTAAGAGATGGTTTTTATATTTAAGAATAATATTTATATTAAATTTTTGTGGTATAGATTAATATATGTTATTTAAAATGAACCAAATATTTATTAACATAAAATTAACCAAATACCTAATAACATTAATAATAAGATTAAATTAATCATTTAAATTTTTAAAAAAATATTCCAAAGAAAAAAAAAGTTATAATCATATATAATCATATATATGTTATTGTCTAATAGGGTTGGATTCCACTGTTGAAACAAACAATCCAAAAATGACTTGACTCCCTCCTTTTTACAAAACTAGACTGTATTGCTGACATTCCAAATTTGTCGTCAAAATTGACTTGGAAGTCATCATTTTTCAAAAATAGACTTCACATGACCTGATTTGACCAAAAGAACATAACTAACACTGCATAGATAATTATATCAGAAACTAGAAATAAAACATTCATGACATGACACTTTGATATTTACCAAGGTCTATCATACTTTTAGACAACATAAGATAGAGAAAAATGAGACAGACTAAAAGTGGAACTCCATAGCATCTGATTATTTCCCATCCCAAAATTCGTTTAAGCCAAAGAAGCTTGTTGGAAGATATAACATCTCCTTAGAAATATTTGTTGATATTATTGATTATGTGTTGTCATTGATGGCAACATGAGTCCAACATGTACAATAATCAAAAGAAGAGGAATATCACCTTGTGGAAGAAGAAAATTGTGATCACTGTTGATCACGATAGGATCAGTAGTGATCCTATGACTCTAAATCTCAGGAGAGGTAGCATGCAGAGAATCCATGTACAAAATAAGTAACAAAGCACAAGGAATTAAGATCTCGAGAGAGTTAACGACTGAAGAAAAGAGCATAAAATAATGCACAAAATGTTATTAAAAGATCAGGATAAATAACGATGAATAGATCATAAGAAAGAACGCTAATCGAAGCTCAGAAGATATGACACACAAGATCCATTTATTCTTATTTCAGGACAATCCATGATCGTTAGATAGAGGTGAATTCAGAGGTTGGGAAGGATTAAAATCTCAATCGTCAGATATGAAGCAAGATCTTCGGATGGTTTCCCAATCGTTATATCAATATTTGATCTAGATTTAAGTATTAGCCGTTGATATGGAATAGAAAAGGGGAACAATTAGATCATCAACAATCAACTATGGTGCTGACTATTTCGGAGAAAACAAGCCCAGAATGGGTAATATTTCCTAAATGTCGAAGTCTCGAAGTGGACATGAGTCGTCCGATCCAAGGAACACTTTGGATAATATATCAACCATTGGATCGAGTAAAGTGGAAGGATAGGATAAGAAAAGACGAAGCTAGGATCCCCGAAGTCCTGAAGTGAATGAGGACCATCAGATCTGGAAAATACATGATGGTCATTGGATCAGAACAGTTGTCAACTTTGGCACTGACCACTTCGGAGAAAAAGGATTGAGAACAAGTAAATTCACCTGAAGCGCTAAAGGATGAAATCATTTGTGAGTCGTCAATCTAAGATACTTTTCAGGAGTTATGACAACTATTAGATCCAAGAGGAGAACATGTGCCACATGAGGAGATCCACGTCAACAAGACTATGTCAACAAGGACACGTGGCATAATCAGATAATGACAAGTGTCAATATCAAGTTGGAATTTTAGGTATGCGTAAGTTATGAATATAAGTGACACGTGGAAACTAGTCAGTTAGTGCCATGTCAGCAGTGATGTTAACAAGTTACGTCACTCCAGGACTTTTATACTTCGGGAGTTTCACCACCAACAAATGCCCAAAGTCTTGAAGTATCGAAGTGAATGAGAACTGTTCATCTCAACTCTTGATTAATTCATAATTGTCAATTGTGATTGAAGCCTCTAGATAAGTAAGGATCGTCCGTTCATGAAGGATTAAATATGGAACACATGATATACTAGTGAAATTTGTATACGCACTTCATTGAAATCTGCTTCGGTATATTTGAAAGGTTGCAAAGGCCCAAATTTTTGAAGGATGAAGTACCAGAGAAGACAATCCCAACACTGGACATATGGGAACTAAAAAGAAAAGGGGAATAATTCTGAAGCATGAAACATGTGCCTCATGATAGAGGAATAAGGGTGAAAGAAGAGGAAATGCTTAAATTAATAATCCCTTGGTTTTGCGCCTATGGTCATATGAAAATGATTTGAAGGAAGCACCTCATACATATTTCATCTCTTGAATTCAACAGAGAATTAACACCATAACAATTCAGAGAATAGGTGAAAGATCAAATATGATATGTTGACGAATTGAGGATGTAGCAGAAGTAGGAGAACAATATAATGAGTCGATCCATGTCTATGATCAACTCATGAAGACAAAATAACTGACACACAATCATGATTAAGAGAGTTAAATCATGAGAATTATGAATAAAGGATAAAAGGAAAAATTATATTATTTAAAGTTTAATATTATCATTTAAATGAAAAGGTTCAATGGTTCAAAATCAAAATATGCAATGATTCAAATTCACACTAGTTGGAAGACTATATAAACAAGAAAGAATGGTGAGAAGAGGGTGTAGTTGAATTTGTTGAAGTATATATATTTATATATAATGGTTTGAAAGAAGTTTCATTCTATCTGGTTGGTGCCTGTTTACAATTTGGGTCTTGTATGAGGATTGGATTCCTCACATCTCAGTTGGATCTGAGATCAACAAGATGGGACTTGTTATGAGGTTTGGATTCCTCATTTATTAGTTGGATCTGAGAACTACAAACTGGGTATTGTAACAAAGATTTGGGTCTCTCATAGTTTCTTGAAGTTGAAGATATTCAAATATTGATCTTATGTATTCATTCAAGTTAAATAAATAAATAAAATATTTATTCTTTTATATATTGGTTGAGAAAATGAAATAAATATATGTTGTTCAGTTAATTTATGAAAAGTGGAAAATTTTCCAAAGTTTTGTGACACTGATTCACCCCCCCCCCCTCTCAATGTCAAGTGTCCATTTCAACATTTGGTATTAGATCAGGTGCCTTCATCACAGTTTAAAACATTGAAAGGTAGATTCTTAAGAAATGGGTGGACAAATTGCTATCTCCACAAATGAAGCTCCTTTATTTGATGAAACAGATTATTCATAATGGAGGGAAAATATGAAAAGATATTTGAAGTCAAGAGGATTTGGAGTTTGGGATTCTGTAGTAAGTAATCCCTGGAACTTAACTACTTCAAAGAGAAAAACCAAAATTGCAAAGGAATCAAGGAGAAACAATTTATTAGCCTTAAAAGAAATCCACGATGGATTGTCAGACCAAGTCAAAGAAAGATGAGACACTACAAATCTGCTAAAGAATTATGGCTCCAACTAGAAAATTGTTATTAGAATGAATCACAAGAAGAAGATAAATCCTATCAAAGTAAGGAACAAGACTCAAATAAATATGATTCCTATCAGAATAAAGAACACAATTTTTAAGAAGAGAATTCTTAAGATAAGGAACAAGATAAAAAAAAGGAGAATTCCAATAAGATTGAAGAACATAATACAAAAAAACAGATTTCTAATCAGAATGAAATGTAGGATTTGATGCAAGCCTCAGTCAACAATCAGGAAAGCAACGTCACCAATGAATTGATTCATACCTCAATAATCACTAAAGAAAAATTACATAATCTTAAGACTGATGTTACAATTGTAATAGAAGAGATTCACATGGAACCAGGAAATGGTATACATATTAAAGTTCATGTGGAGGCTATTGACAATATTGAGTATACAATTATGTGCATTCTAGAAGAATTGGAGAAACTTCAACATAAAGAAATGTTGCTACTTCAACAGTTAGATCAATCTAGCCATGAAGAGTTTGAACAGAGAGTTCAACTAAAAGACAAAGAAAAAGAGATCAAAAGATTAAATATTGAAGTTGATCATCTAATAAAGGAAATAGAAGAATTGAAAAAAAATTATAACAAAAGAAAATAAGTACTAAAAGAAACAGAAGAATTAGCTAACAGTCTAAACACTCAACTTGAGGAAACTAAATAAAGTGAAGAAGTCATGAAGATCCAGTTAGCAAGGAAAGAAAATTCTTACCACATGTGGGAATTGGAAATCATCAATTTCAAAAAGATAAATGAAATTACTAATGCATATCTAATGACTCAAATTGAAGAAGCCAAGAAAAAGGAAGAATCATGCCAAATGTTTGAATTAAAAGCCACCAACCTCAAAAGGATTCAGCTAGAATATGAGGAAGAAATCAAAATATTGAAAACTAAAGTTTTTGATCTAACAAAAGATATAGAATAATTGAAGATATATGAAAAATATATTAAATGCTAAGAAGTCTTGAATGAGACAGAAGAAATAGTCTTCAATCTAAAGACTCAACTTGAACATGCTAAGGAAGAAGCCCTGAAGATTCAGTTGACTAAAAAGGAAGAAACATGTCACAAGTTGAAATAAAAAATAATCAACCTTAAGAAGATAAATGAATACAATAATGTAAATATAAATATTCAACTCAAGGAGGCCAAGAAAAATCTAGAATCCCAGAGAATGCAATCATCGAAAAGGGAAGAATTATGTCACATGTTGAAATTAGAAATAGTTAATCTCAAAAAGATAAAGATCGTCAATTTCCAGAATAGCTCAGCTATCCTAGATAAGATTTGGAACATTCAAAGATCAGTTGATGACAAAACTGGTCTTGGATACAAAAATAAAGAAGACAGTGACAAGTGGAGCACCATTTACAAACACAAGAAAGGATCATCCTTCTCAAAAAGAAATAGTGCAATCACCAACCAATTACAAGCCATGAACTTTGTTAAGGAAGGAAACTATAGAAGTGAAAATGAAGAAGAAAATCAAATGAGAGATCTCTCAAGCCAAAATAAAATCAAGAATGGAAACACCTTTAATGGATATTTCATTTCTTGTCAAAACTTTGGCCATAAAGCAATGGACTGCAAGAAACTAGAGAAAATATATACAAGAAAATCCAAAAACTCAATTAGATGTTGGAAATGCAATTTTGTTGGGCACACAGCAAAATTTTTTCATACAATGAGATGTTACAACTATGATAGGTTTGGGCACAAATCCCAAAGCTGCAGGAGTTCAAAAAGGCAATCCTTAAATAAGTCATTCAAGTCAGTGAGAAAACCTAATAAAAGTTGGAAGAAGAAAGGAGATGACAAATATCCAAAAACACAATTAGAAAGAGAAGATCCAAAAAGCAGAATATCTCATAGAGAGATATGGAGAAGAAAATATGAAGGAGAAAGCAAGAAAGATGATATTACACCTGAAAATGAAGAAATTAATAATAAGAACATGATGGGTGAAGGTCCTAATAAAGAATGTGAAATTCAATATGAAATAAATCAATCCCAAGAAAATGAAGTGCCTATAGAAGAATATGGGACAATATCAAATTCTGATGATGTCATAATTTGCTAGCCAAAGAAAGAAAATACAAAAAGAAGTTTAAATTGGTTTCTATAAAATCAAAGGATCATGCCAAGAGTTTTTCAAAATAACATATGGAAAATCTTGACTATCTATAGATTAGTGGTCAAAAGAAAAATCATTGGTAGGGTTAGTTGTAGAATACAAGAAGAAGAAAAAGAAAGAAAGAGGAGCATGACCTCATAAGGAGCAAGAAAATATTATTTTTGTCATTTTTGTAAAAAAAAGGGGAGGGGGAAAAGAGGAAAAATAAAGGTAGCAGACAAGTTCAAGGAGTATCATTCAACAAAGAATAATTGATAACAAAATTGGTATTAAATCAATTGGTATCAATCCTCAATTGATATTCCTCTAAAATATCAAAGAAGAATAAGAAGTAGATAAAAAAGATCAGTAATGATTAAAACTCTTGTTCTATATGACAAAGGAAAGTCAGTAAAAAATCAGGAGGGGTATTTTTGTTATCAAATAAGAAAGTAATTAGATTTTGTTTTGAATACTTGATCACTACAAGTTGGTATAAAAAAGACTACTTATTTTAACACAAATAATCCCAATGAACTGAGATAAGTAGTTATTAAATTAACAAGGGAAGAGACCTTGTCAGGAAGAGCTACCCCTTTAGAAACAAATGGGGAGAGAATCCAGAGGCAGAGAGAGTAGATTGATAGGGGGAGTCATTCAGTTGTGGCAAAAAGAGCATGATTGTAGGGGGAGTTACCCAAGTTCATATTTTGGTCGACAACATGTAGACTAATAAAGGTTGATCATAAGGAGAGAAACCCTTTTCCATTGATGTCAAAGGGGGAGAGTAACTTCAGAGGAGAGAAGAATCATCACAGGGGGATTTTTTGAATGAAGTTAGTGTGTTTCCCTCAATGAAAAAGGGGGATATTGTTGGAATTATTGATTATGTGTTGTCATTGATGGAAACATGAGTCCAACATGTACAATAATAAGAAGAAGAGGAATATCACCTTGTGGTAGAAGCAATTCGTGATCACTGTCGATCATTATAGGATCAACAGTGATCCTATGAATCTAAGCTTGAGTAGAGGTAGCATGCAGAGAATCCATGTACAAAAGAAGTAATGAAGGAAAAGGAATTAATATCTCAGGAGAGTTAATGACTACAGATCATAGCATAAAAGAATGCACAAACTGTTATTAAAATCTCAGGAGAAACAACGATGAACATATCAAAATAAATAATGTTAATAAAATCTTAGAAGAGATGACACACATGATTCATTCATTCTTATTTTGGGACAATCTAGGATCGTTAGATTGAGGTGAAGTCAGAGGTTGGGAAGGATTAAAATATCAACCGTCAGATTTGAAGCATGATCTTCATATGGTTTCCCAGTCATTAGATCAATATTTGATCTAGAGTTAATTATTAGTCGTTGATCTGGAATAGAAAAGGGGAACTGTTAGATCATCAACAGTTAAATCCAGCACTGACTACTCCGGAGAAAATAATCCTAGAATGGGTAAGATTACCCAAAGGCCAAAGTCTTGAAGTGGACATGAGTCATCCGATCCAAGGAACACTTCGTATAATATACTGACCATTGGATCGAGTAAAGTGGAAGGATAGGAAAAGAAAATGTGAAGGTCAGAGCCTCAAAGTCCTGAAGTGAATAAGGACCATCGGATCTCAAAAATACATGATGGTTGTTGTATTAGAACAATGGTCAACTTTAGCGCTGACCACTTCAGTGAAAAAGGATTGAGATCATGTAAATTCACCCGAAGCGTCAAAGGATGAAGTTATTTCTCATTCGTCGATCTATGATAAATTTCGGGAGTTATGACAACTATTAGATCTAGGAAGAGAACATGTTCCACATGAGGAGATCCTTGTCAACAGGGACACATGGCACAATCAAATAATGACAAGTTTCAAGATGAAGTTGGCATTTCAGGTATGCATAATTTACGAATCTAAGTGACACGTGGCAGCCACTCAGTCAGTGCCACATCAACAGTGACGTCAGCAAGTTATGTAACTATGGGAATTTTTTACTTTAGGAGTTTCACCACCATCAAATGCCTGAAGTATCGAAGTACCGAAGTGAATGAGAATCATTCATCTCAACTCTTGATTAAGTCATAATTGTCGATTATTATTGAAGCCTATAGATAAGTAAGGATCGTATGTTCACGAAAGATTAATTATGGAACGTTCGATCTACTAGTGAAATCTATATACACACTTCAGCAAAACATGCTTCAGGAGATTTGAAAGGTTGCAAAGGCCTGAAGTCTTGAAGGAAGAAGTACCAGAGAACACGGTCCCAACACTGGACATATGGGGGATAAAAAGAAAAGGGGAAGAATTATGAAGCACGAGACATTTTTCTCGTGATAGAATAATAGGGTGAAAGAAGAGGCAATGCTTAAATTAATAAGCCCTTTGTTCTACACATATGGTCATATGAAAGTAGTTTGAAGGAAGTGCCTCATATAGATTTCATCTCTGTAATTCGATAGAGAATTAACACCATAAAAATACCAAGAATAGGTGAAAGATCGAATATGATATGTTGATGAATCGAGGATGTAGCAGAAGAAGGAGAATGATATAATGAGTTGATCCATGTCTGTGATCAGCTCATGAAGACAAAATAACCAACACACAGTCATGATTAAGAGAGTTAAATCATGAGAATTATGAATAAAGGATAAAAGGAAAAATGATATTATTTAAAGTTTAATATTATCATTTAAATGAAAAGGTACAATGGTTCAATATCAAAATATGAAATGATTCAAATTCACACCAGTTGGAAGACTATATAAACAAGAAAGAATGGTGAGAAGAGGGTGTAATTGAATTTGTTGAAGTATATGTATTTATATATAATGGATTGTGTTCGCACCCAATTCGTCACCTGGTGAGAAAATCGAGGGTGCTTACATGCCCTGTTGGGTCTTGCAGGGCATGAAAGCTGTGGAAGGAAAGGTTAGAGAATACAAAACAAACTACAAGCTAGAATCAACTGAAAACAAATTAAAACTGTGAAAAGAAACAACAAACACCAAAAAAAAACAAAGACATATGTCACCAATGGTTTTGAGTTGGTCTATTGATGAAATCGGAGCACGATGAAGGAAGAGAATTGTGGTTCCTTCTTCCCCCAACAGAAGGCTCTTGAGGCCCTCACAAAGTTTGCTCTCCTGACAATGAGAAGAACTGAGTATGACAGTGAAAGAACTCCCTGCAATGTTGCCAATGTGTTATCGTTAAAGAATGAGTCCTTAACAATCTTAGCAGCATAACGATGCCTGAAATTCCTTGCGAAAACAATGTATCTTCATGGATTTTTATAGCAGATCCTCGGGCGATTATGTAACCTCTTCAAAGTGTGAAAAGGGGCCCTTTAGGTCTTCCTTAGGTCATTAACCCGCCTACCCTGTGGATTCGGCTCGGATTTGGGAGTCAAATCAGATTGGGAGCCGGTCCGTAAGCAGTTGAGAGGCCGGCCAATTCATAAATGCGCTGTTTTAGCAGGTGCACGGGTTTTATCGTTGAAAGCTGCACGTCGTGCGCGCATGCGCGTAGAGTATGTTCTTGTCCTACACATGTGCGCGTGCACCAAACTACTGTGAAGCGCCCTTCAATTTTTGGTTACTTTGTATAGTTTTTGACCCTTCTGGAATGTTGTGAAATTAATTCAATGCCATGAATGACTTCATTGCTGTTTTGATGATGCGGAGTTCTTGTCGCCATGTGCGGACCAAATTTCAGTGATAACAGATGCCCCCTGATGGATGAGGTTAGGAGCATACGTATAGCCGAAATCCATCAATGTTTCTTCTACTGAGAATGTTTTTGTAAGGGAAAGAAATAGTGGGACCATTCGGAGTGATCCATTGGAGAAAAAAGGAACCGGTATCTCGACCTTCTGAGAGACGTGCAGAAAAAATATACAACTGTGTACAAACGAGGCGGGCATGCCCCATGCTCATTTTATGTAACTCTGAAAAAAGATGACGAACGTTTTGGTGTAGACAACTGCAGCTCCCTCGGGGGAGGTAATGATAAAGGCAGAAGACAATTCTGCAAAGGAACATACTCTAAATAATAGGCAATGATCGCGGTAATAAGCAGTGACGTTGATGTGGGCATTGATGGCCCTACCACGTTCAGAGGTCTTCGGCAAATGACAAAAATAACTTCAATAGTCGCAAAGTAAGACCCACCATACCATGAGAAAGTGTTGGCATCGAATGTTATGGGGGCCAACGACAGCAGGGAGCAATGGTGTTTCACCCTGTGCCATCCGAGATCTCTCATTAAAATAGAGAATGAGAATCAAGATACTGTCGCCCTTATGGAAAAGTGTGTTGATGTCGACAAAAGGGAAACGCGACTCCGAGAAGCAAAGGGCTCCGTGGAATCTACTGTGATGAGGAAGTGGCAGAGGTACATGGACGAAGTCAAGGAATGGGATGACTCAAGA
>ML780711.1:1280160-1290510 GCA_009831015.1 Picea engelmannii | reverse complement strand
CATTGGCTGAGTGTGGGAGTAGAAATTTTGCAGGCGCCTGGCAGACTGAGACCCCGATTTTGGTTGATAGGAATCCCCAAGGGAATGTTGTTGATAGGAATCCCCATGGGATTGTTGGTGGTCGTAAGAAGCTGGCAGACACAAACGGAGCTGCTGTCAACTGCTGAAGCAAGGGCAGTGCAGCAGCCCTGTGTTGGACTATTATTGTTGCCTCCTCCCTGCAAGAAGCCCAAGCACGCCGTCAAAGTCGCCAGAGAAGTCCCACATGAAGACGAGGAAGAATAAGGAGAAGGCGGTGACTGAGCTTCAGCCATGATGATGCCTCTATTGACCCCCGCTGCTATGACGATGAATACCAGTGCCAATGCCAGAATGTCGGCCATTATATTAACACTAATTAATTTTAACCCCAGCAAGCACGGCAAAGCCAAAAAAATACACAAGTTTGATATATATATTAATGCAGAGAGATCTCTACAGAGAAATTAGTTACTACAACACATATACGGATAGAACGAAAGAAGAAATAAAGTGAAATCAGTGGCTGGTGTTTGAGAGGAGAATGGTAGAGGCTTTGTTTATAAAGCATAGGGACGATGAGATAATGATGAGTGCCAATACACGATGAGATAATGATGAGTGCCAATAAGGTTGAGTAGAATATTGTTGGTGAGTTGTTGACCCTTTTTTTCTGTTTGTATGTGTTCGTTACGTAACAGACTGTTTTTTATAATAATCATAACCCTGAACTCAATTTTTAACCTGGGACCAACGGTTCACATTTTCCAAAATATAATTTATCCGCCCGTTCCATCGGTCGGAAAGTTTGGAAGGTCCAAAACGAAACGCAAGCTAAAAGGAGCCAATGTGCCTGTAACAATACAAAATCAGATATCGGGTAAACCACCCAACTACTTAGTAGAGGGTCCACCATCTTTAAGTTTAAGTTTTGATGGGGGATAATCACCATCTTTATAACTAGTGATTGGCTCTACAAAATTTATAATTTTAAATATTTTTAAAATTTTGTAGTATAAACCTTTTAAGTTTAAGTTTTGATTGTTTTTGGATTTTTGTTTTGTTTAATTTATTTTAAATTTGATGAGAATTAAATTTATTGGATTTATATATTTGAGTGGTTAAGTTTATACAATTTAAATGTTGTAGGTTTTTCAACATTCTAAATTTATTTATACATTTAAAAATACAATTTAAATAACATAAAATTATAATATTTTTCAAATTTATATTACCCTATAATAATGTAAAAAAACAAATTATAGAACAATCTAACAACACATTTTTAAAGCTATAATTTTTTTATATATATTTATTTTTCATGTTAATGTTATATATATATATATATATATATATATATAATATTCATCAACATTGTTGTTGGGTACAAAATGACAATAAAGATAGTTGGGATGACTCTGAAAACAACAACACTTTCAAGGAGATCAAGAAAATAAAAAAATAAATATATATATATATATATATATATATATATATAAAATAAAACAATGTAACATTAAAATATTTTATTAGAAAATTTACACTAAATTTTGTTTAAATGATATTAATATTATATATAACCAAATAAAATATTGTTAAACAAAATTGAATGAGGCAAAATTACATCTTTTACATTTATTATAGTACTAACAAAAGTCATGTGCATTTTACAACTTTAAAATGGGTGAGATATGTAACATATGGTAACATCAATAAATAAAAATGAAAAAAACATTAATAAGTATAATTGATGTACTTCAGATAAAAAAGCTCTGCATGCACCCTGTAAGGTCTAGGGATTTAATGTACCAAATCCCCTTCGATCTGACCCCTTCTGACCTCCTTTGTACATGTTGAACACTGCTACTTAGCGGTTCTGAACGCCACAAAAAAATGGGCACAGAAGGGGCGGTGAAAGCCCCCTCTTACCGTAACGTTGCAACAAATGATCCGGAGAATGCTAGAGTGTGTTGTCCATCCTTTGAGCCGCCTCTACACATGCGAGAACAATGCCTACAAGAAGAAATGGATGGAAGCAAGGAATCGAATATGGATGCAGAGTCCTCGCATCCAAAAGCAGCTCGGGTCTGGATACCTGACAAATGTATCCCCCAAGCCCCGATTGCGCCTAGGTATGTTATCAAAACCGTTAGGATAAGGGAGCACACGCAGTTCATGAGGGACCATGACCTCATAGGCAAATTCCTAGGTCTTTGGCCCTCAGAAAAGGACCTACCTCGTTGGATCAAGGCGTGGTGGAACCCCAAGGGAGACTATGAGTTTCAACTAAGCTCCAAAGGATTCTTTACAGTAATATTCTACAACCTGGAGAACAAGGATCGGATCTTCGAAGGAGGATCGTATTTCTACAACTCTGATGGTCTCTATCTATGTTTCTGGACGGATCGCTTCTGCCCAGAAAAGGAAAACTTCACCTATGCACTGGTTTGGATCCACCTCTATTCCCTACCTCAAGAGTTTTGGTTAGAGGAAATTTTAATGGGCTTGGGTAACACCTTGGGTAACTATGTCAAATCATGTGAAGCTACCAAACAGAGAAAATACACCTCCTATGTAAGGATTTGTGTCTACATGAACATCTCCAAATCTCTACCAAACATAGTTACCCTAGAATACCAAGACAAGGAATGGGCCCAAACCATAGACTATGAACACATCCCTTTTAGATGCAGAAAATGCCATGAACATGGGCACCTTTTTAGAGACTTCCCTCTAAATATCCCCCCCGCCAAAAAAAGGAAGCTGAAGAGAAACCAAAGGAAGGATTCACCCCGGTTCAAAACTGAAGGAAACAAGCTCAAAAGAATTCTACAATTGGCAACGGTAAAAAGAACCCAAACAACAACTCATTTGAATCCCTCAATCGCCTTCCAGAGGTAGAAGAGGTGGAAAACCCCCACAAGAATGCAAGGAAAGAACACAGCAAGTGTAAGGAAGATTATTTGTCTCTAGGGCTTCAGACCCCAGCAAATCAAGCAGATCCATAGACTCACCCTGCCTCCAGGAAAGAACCAGAAAGAGAAGAAGACACAATCATGGAAATGGATGAGCATGACCTAGTAGAAATCGACCTAAATAGGATAGAAGAAGCACTCAACAAGAAGGATATCCATACCTTACCAAAGGACCAACTAAGGAAAATTCACAAGGTATTTCTGGACTCATCAGCAGGGTCCACCTCCAAGTTGAGAATCAACATAGAACCAAACCTAGATCCAAGAAGACACAAAAAAGAAAACAAGCGACGAGGCAAAAAATCAGCTCACCAGCTAAGAAAGGAGGCGGGAAACTATATGATCAACTCGGGACAGATTCACAAGCTCTCAAATAGCTCCTTATCACACCCACCAAATTGTTAACTATGAAGATCCTCACCTGGAATATCAGAGGCCTAAATGGAAAATCCAAGCAAAGGATTCTCCGAAACTACATCAAAATGGAAGACCCTGATATATTCCTGATATAAGAGATGAAATGTGTAGGGAAAACTACAAAATATATCATCAAAAGATGTTGGTGTAATTGTGAATCCTATCAAATGGACTCAAAAGGGACCTTAGGAGGTCTGGCCATCCTATGGAATCCTGCTACAGTCATCCTTGATCAGGTCTTTTCCACCCCAAGTACCATCACAGTGCACTACAAAGCCATAGGCTCAGATAAGGAAGGAATGATCACAAATGCCTATGGACCACAAAACATCCAAGACAAAGACCTCTTTCTTCAGAGCCTAGCTTACCTAGGTTCTTTAGCAGAAGGCAAGCGATGGATAATAGGGGGCGACTTCAACATGATTCTCATGCTAGAGGAGAAATGAGGGGGGGGAAGCGCCTAGAGCAGGACAGCGCAAAATTCCAGGAACTCATAGAAAACCTCATACTAGTAGATATTGAGAATGGCAATGGCACCTACACCTGGACCAACAAAATATCAGGTCACCAACAAATAGTGTGCAAGCCCGATCGCTTCCTCATCTCGGAAAATCTCCTTCTGGAAGGGCCCCTAGTATATTCCAACATCCTCCCGAAGGTAGGCTCATACCACTAGTCGGTTCAGCTCTGGGTTGACACTATTGCTACCCCCAAGATTAAACCCTTCAGATTTGAGAAATTTTGGCTCTCCCATCTAGATTTCCAGGAGCTATCCCGTCATTGGTGGAGCATTGCAGAAACACAAAGGTACAAAAATGTATTGCTTCCAACAAAAACTCAAATATTTCAAACAACAAGTGTGCAAATGATCTAGGTTTTATGAGCAGAACGAAATGAATATAGATTATTAATAGATTCTTAACACAAAATAACAGAGATACAGTAAAACTGGTTTTCTATTCAATAATGAAATAAGTTGAAATTGTAAAATACAGTGGAAACAAGTTTGTTGGAATGGTGGCGGCTTATCTCTGAGAAGAGATGTGACGGCTGCGCTCATTCGCAAGAAGATGATTACAATGAGGATCTTAAGGCCTTTTATAATAAACAGGAATGTAAAAAACCCTAGACATCCAAAAACCTAACCCTAGGAGACGAAGCTCCTAAAAGTCATGTGGACCCCATTTGGGTTAGTACATTAACTTCCCGGGGTCGTAACTTTTGCATACGATCTTCGTTTTAGGTGTATGATAGCCCGTTGGAAAGGTATCGTCGAGGAGATTCATTTTGGGG
This sequence comes from Picea engelmannii, assembly GCA_009831015.1. NCBI lineage: Eukaryota > Viridiplantae > Streptophyta > Pinopsida > Pinales > Pinaceae > Picea > Picea engelmannii. The sequence continues at coordinate 1,285,807 of ML780711.1, read as the reverse complement.
CATATATCAAGTATTTGGATATCATTGATTTGGGTCGATCCAAAAAAACCTTCATTTAGGCCCTCAAAATGGCCCTGGAAGTGAAAACTGCTAAAACTAGTAAATTGCCAAAATTGCCAGAAAACTGTTTTGAGCCAATTGGAAAAGGTAGGTGGCCACCAATATCCATATGGATCAATCCTCCCTCCTTAGGAAGAAATGGTCTCCATTGCGTTGAGTTCCCCCATCAGATGAGGAAATTTCTGCTGAATTTGGCCACGGGTGAGCCACTTGCCTTGGTGCAGGAGTTGCCCTACTTTGACGACTCGATAAAGTAAGATCCTTTGTTGTTGAGTTTCCTTGATCTATGTGTCCATAATATGATCGTTGGATGCCTGTTGGATGTAGTCAGGGTTGAGCTCTGTTGGTGTCAGCTATTCTGCTACATTTGAGGTGTCCAATAAGGGTGGGACATAAGGGCAAAGGAGATCCACGTTGAACATTGGGTGCAAGACAAGGAAAGAAGGAATGTTGAGCTCAAAATAATTATCCCCCATGGACTTGGTGATGTTGTATGGCCCATAACGGAGTGGGAGAAGCTTCCAATGGGGTCTTGTAAGGCGGTCTTTCTGCAAGTGCAACCAAACTTTGTCTCCCACCTGAAACTTATGTGGCACCCGATGTTGATCATGCCGCTATTTGTACTTGTCATTGGACTTCTGTAGGATATATTGAACCTATTGGTAGATGTGATAGATCTTCTCAATGAACCGGGTGGCTTTGTCAACATCAGTTGGAACAGGAGATGAGTCGGTCGAGGTGACCGCAAGGGGAACTGCAACATCTATGGGACCCAATGGTTGGAATCCCAACCCCACCTGAAAGGGGTTGTGGTTGGTTGAGTTATGCAGGGCTCGGTTGTAGCTATGTTGGACATAGGGAAGGCTCTCATCTCATGTGTGAGGGTGATTTGAATTATACATGCGAAGGATATGCACAACCATTCGATTTATGACCTCGATTTGGCCATATGTTTGGGGGTGGAAGGTCGTGGATTTGGCTAGCTTGGTGTCCAGCAGTGACCAGAGGCTCAACTAGAATGTGCTGAGAAATTGACTACCCCTATCTGAGACAATGGTTTGTGGGAGTCCAAAATGTACCCAGACCCGTTCAAAGAAGAGCTTGGCAGTGGCCTCTACTGTGATGCTCTTCTTGCAGGCAACCAGAATCACCATCTTAGAAAAGAAGTCAACAACCACAAAAACACAGTCATTTCCCCGCTTGGTGGATGGGAGGCCCGACATGTAGTCCATTGAGATGGATTCCCATGGCCTATCAAGAGTAGAAGAGGGGTGTAGAGGCCATGTTTCTTAGTGGTTGATTTGGCAATAACGCAGGCAGTGTAGGACCTGATATACTTGATGACCTCCTATCGGAGTTTCGGCTAGTAGAAATGTTTTTGTAGCATTGCCACTGTCTTTTTGATGCCAAAGTGTCCTACCACCTGACTATAGTGGGCTTCCTAGATCATCTTCACTCGCTCACTTGATGGAACAAAGATATGGCCCAAACGACACAACAACCCATCCTGAATATATAAATTATCAACAACTATGTTTGCACCCAAGATTTGGTAGGTGGTGGCGAAGTCCGGGTCTATCTCATAGAGTTGGGGCCATCCAGAGGTCTCATGGGCGCAAGATTCTAGCACCGTGGTGAGTGCCATGACTAGTGGGTTGTTGAGGCAATTAGCGACGCGATTGGTGCTTCCAATTTTATACTTGATGTTGAGCTGGAATTGCTGCAAGTATGTGGACCACTTTTGATGGCAGTCATTCTGCAATTTTCCTTGTGTCTGCATAAAGTGCAGTGACTTATGATCAGTGTGGATGATTGTCTCCTTCCCAAGAATGTAATGTCTCCACTGGTGATAGGCTTGCACAATGGAGTACATTTTTTTTGTAAGTAGGGTACTTACAGAAAACATCAGATAGTGTCTCACTATGATAGGCCACGGGGTGGCCATGATGAGTGAGAATGGCACCCACAGCATAGTATGAAGCATCTATCTTGATCTCAAAGGGATGTTGCAAGTCTGGTAGTGAAAGTACTGGGATGAGCACAAGCGCTGCTTCAAATCATTAAACGCTTGTTGTTGGGACTGACCCCACGTAAATTTTTCCTTACCACCACCCCTGGTGATTTGGCTGAGGGCCCATGCAATATGGGAGAATCCTAACAAAAACTTGCAGTAGAAATTGGCAAGGCCCAAGAAGCTTCGAAGCTCAGTGAGTGTGGTTGGGGCTGGCCAGTCACGGATGACTTGGATCTTGGTTGGATCCACATGTACACCATGTTGATCAATTATGTAGCCTAGGTAATGGACCATGTCCATGCCGAAGGAGCATTTTTCCAAGTTGGCGTATAGCTTGTGCTAGCGCAGGGTGTGCAGAACCTGTTGAATATGATGCAAGTGTTTGTCCCAAGTCTTGTTGTAAATGAGAACTTCATCCATATACACCATGACAAAATTATTGATGAATGTTTGCAGGATATCGTCCATCATCCTCATGAAAGTGGTTGGAGCATTTGTCAAACCAAAGGGCATGACCAACCATTCAAAAAGGCCTTCCTTTGACTTGAAGGCAGTCTTCCATACATATGTTTGTTCTATCAATATTACTGAAGTATTTAGCCCCGGTGAGTTGATCAAGGAGGTCATCGATTCGGGGAATCGGGTACCAGTTTCTAACTATGATTTTATTCAATGCCCGGTAATCAATGCAGAGTCCCCAAGTTCCATCTTTCTTCTATACCATCATGATTGGGCTCCCGCAAGGTGATGAGCTAGGGAAGATGTGCCCCTTGTGGAGCAATTCTTGGATTTGTCACTTGATCTCCTCATTCTCTAACAGAGAGTGACGATAGACTGTCCCATTGGGAAGCGATGCACCAGGGGTCATATCGATGGGGTTCTTGACCTGGAAATGCAGAGGTAACCCAATAGGTGAGGAGAATATATCTAAGTATTATTCCATGACCTTATCTGCTTGCTTCTGTTGTGTGGAGAGGTCAGCCAAAAAGACTTTGGATGTGGTTGTGATCTTTCACTTATTCTGAGAGTGAATCATGAAGAAGAGAAAATCCCCCATCTGAGAGATGACCTTCCTGCATTTCTTAGTAGAGATCAAGGAAATAACACTAGGTAGGACTACCTTAGGTATCCTGTACAATTTCTTGTGCAAAGTAATAATAACCCTATGAGGCCTAGACTCATATACAACATGATGTTTCCATAAATAAGGTTGGCCCAAAAGAACATCACAAACTTTGAGAGGAGAAACATCACACAATACCTTGTCTTTGAAGGGCTTGATGTCGTATGACAGTCGACGTTGTTGGTTGATGCAAAGATTGCTTCCTTAGCGGAGCCATCCAATGGTATAGGGTTGTGGGAAGGGCTAGACGCTTGATGACCTCTACAAAGATGAGGTTCTTCTGGATACCACTATCAACGATGAAGTGTAGTGGGGTGCCTTTTACCCACTTTTGCGAATGGAAGAGGTGCTCTCCTTCTTCTGCCTCGTCTGGTTCACCAGGCTGGAGCTTGGTGGTAGCAACTGTGGCACTAGGTTCCACTTCAATGATATGTCTTCCCCTTTTTGGTTCTAGCTCAGAGTCAGAATCCACATCTGATTCATAGGATTTCACTTTGGCCACCAGTGACTTCTTTGAGTGACAATCACCAGTGTTATGCTAAGGGCTCTTATGGAAGTCGTACCGCTTCCCGGTATCTTTCTTTGTCTTTCCAGTGTCCTTCTTTGCTTGCAGCTTGGACTGGTTGTCCTGATACTGTCCATATTTGCTCTATCCTTTATTTTGTGGGTTGGGATCGCCATTTCCTGGCTTTTGTTGTGAGGGGTTCCCAGGCCCAAATTGTTTCATCTTTTGTTTGAGCTTATGCTCGATTTTGGCGGCATATCGGTAGGTCGTGCCCAAGGATGAGATGTCTATAAATTCCATTTCGGTCTGGATGTATCTATGCAGAGCACCGCGATACTTGAGCACCAGATGTCGCTCTGAATCTTTGATACCCAACTTGGTGTGCAAGGTATGGAAGGTATTTGTGAAATCTGGCACTGCTTGGTCTCTTTCTTGCCGTAGTGTGGTCCATTTGGTATATAAGTCGTCATAACTTCCGACAGGGTAGTATTGTTCCGTAATATCATCCCTAAAAGAATCCCATGTGGTTTTGACTATAAATAATGAGGGTTCCTCTATTTCCTTTTTCTCACAGAACATTTCCCACCAATCTTTGACATGGGGGATGGCTTTGAGGAGCGCAAAAATAATATTTTCTCTATTCGAGAAGCTATGGACAGAAAAATACCCTTCTAGCAGATTCAACCACTTCTCTACAGCATCTGCGTCTATCTGACCTTAAAATATAGAAATATCAAAGTTTATTTGTACCTTGAAGGGGGTGGTGCCTCCTCTCAAAAAAAGATGTGTCTTCTGTTGGTAGTCGCCGAAGGATTTGCACGAAACTATCCATCATCTCGTTCCTATGTTACATGAGGGATTCCTCAATCAACATTTTGAAAGGATCTCCTATCCCCTCATATTTGTTTTCTCCTTCCATGAGAGGTTGCTTGGGCGTGCGAGACCTTTTGTCCTCAAGAGAAACAAGCTCAAGACCCAACTCTTTGTACTTTGACCTCGTTTGGGACATGCATTAAGATGACAAGGAGAAGACCGTTCTGATACCACTGATCCAGATTTTATGAGAAAAACGAAATGAATATAGATTATTAACATATTATTAACACAAAATAATAGAGATACAGTAAAATTGGTTTTCTATTCAATAATGAAATAAACTGAAACTGTAAAATGCAGCGGAAACAAGCTTGTTGGAATGGTGGTGGCTTATCTCTGAGAAGAGATGTGACGGTTGCGCTCATTCGCAAGAAGATGATTACAATGAGGCTCTGAAGGAATTTTACAATAAACAGGAATTCCAAAAACCATAGACATCCAAAAACCTAACCCTAGGAGATGAAGCGCCCAAAAGTCATCTGGGCCCCGTTTGGGTAAGTTGGTACATTAACTTCCCGGGGTCATAACTTTTGCATACGATCTCTGTTTTAGGCATATGATAGCCCATTGGAAAGGTATCATCGAGGATATTTATTTTTGGGCCTCAATCATGCCTTTGGATATCATTTATTTGGGACTATCCCAAAAAACCTTCATTTAGGCCCTCAAAATGGCCCCGAAAGTGAAAACTGCTAAAAATAGTCAATTGCCAAAATTGCCAAAAAACTATTTTGAGCTAGTTGGAAAAGGTGGGTGGCCACCGATATCCATCTGGATCATAAAATGGAAAGAATTCTCTGGGAACATTTTCCAGGAAAGGAAAATGATGGAACAAAAACTAGAGAACCTTCAGGGACAAATAATTCATGCAGGATATACAATCACATAGCAATAGGAGGAGAATGAACTCAAAAGGAAACTAGAAGATGTTGGAAATATGGCTACAACAGAGATGACGCAGATGATCAAGGCGTAGATGATCAAGGTTGTCATTGATGGCAATCGATTGTTTATGAAGAACAGATGCTGAAACATGCTGCAACACAAATGCAAACACAGACGCTGAAAA
>ML780711.1:1238681-1253166 GCA_009831015.1 Picea engelmannii | reverse complement strand
CCACCAACATTTCCAAGCTTAATTGTATCGTTCCTAGTGCCTTTCTTTCAAGAACCTCCCATTCTTTGTCCTTCATGGTCATCGACTTCTTTGTTATTCCACCCAATGGTAGGAATAGATCCTTCTGATATAAATAATCTTCCATATGCATCTTCCATAACTGGTATATTTGGCCGTTAAATTTCTCGACCCTAAACTTTCCATATTCCATCATTGCTCCCACTCGAAACAGGAACCCTCTCTTCATGCAAGTTACCCTTCTCTCTGATACCAGTTGTTAGAAAAAAAGGATCGCAGAGCAATAAAATAAAATAAAAATGTAGAAATAAAACACAGAAGATACACAATACAATAGAGACGCAGATATACATGGTTCATCCAGTGTGGGCTACGTCCACCAAAGAAATTACAAGTTCCTTCATTTTTATTATTCAACAAATGAAGGTATACAACCTACAACACACCCGTTGTAGCTTCCACTTCTTTCTCTCATAGTATCCTCTCTTAGAATACAATATTTGCAATGATAAATGACCACATAGAAAATTTTAGGGGCGAAATTTCACCCATGGGCAAAATCTAGCCCCTTCAAATTTTGACAGGGCGAATTTTATATATTAAAAAAAAAACTATATTAATCCCAATTAGCCCCCCTTTTATTTTTAAAACAATATTAATTATATTTAGCCCAAAAATCATCGTCAAAATTTAAATATTAATTACATTTTCTCGTTGGAAAAATGGCGGTCATCCTCTCATTCACCCGACTTTTGGGAGTAGCCATCGATATTTCGGGGTTTTTTCCCACAATTTTATTTTTTTCACAGAGACAAGTACCATGATTCACCTCGATTTGGGAATTTCCATTGAAATTAGGGCTTCGTCTTCCACCAATTTGGATTTTTTATTTTTACAAAGGATGCCCTCGATTTGGAGTTTTTACATGAATTTGGTTGGGGGTTTCATAATATTTTTCCCCAATTTGATAGTGATTAATAATATTAATAGATCCAATTGGTTGGACTTGAAATCTTCAGCCACACCTAGCTTGAAATATTCAAAGGAAAATTTCCAACTCGAAATTCTATTGTCAAAATTTGTATTACATGAGGAGGAAACGTCAATTTCTCTCCATCTTCTCGATCGCTCTGTGTCGACATTTTTGGTTGCTAGACTAGCCCCTGCAACACCTTGAATATTTATATCGGGCAATTCATAAGTGGCTTCTAAGCTCTCTCTGCAACTTTTGAAATTCGTCATGACTGTGCATGGATAATATTAATATCTTATCATTTATGGGCTCATGGTTCTTCGTTCCACTAGTAGCAGAGTTGTTTTGGGCATGTTGTTCCTGAGATTGATTCTAGGCTCATAGAATAATGTCAGGCATCCAAAATATTTAAAATAATGTTTTTGTAATGCTTTTTTTACCTTCAGTTTTTAATATGCAACTTCAAATGTTATTTTTATGATTAGAAAACACAGAGGCAATATCGCTTTGTTTGAGTCTTCAATTTTTATCTTATGAAAAGTAGAATCGATTAACAAAGATTGTTAAAACAAAGTAAGGTATCAAATACAGATAAATATTACCTCATTCGTAGTAGAAGAATTATGGTGAAGGAGTTCTTGATAGATGATTTAAAATGAGGAAACTCACACAAATATAGTTCTTGTTTTACTCACGGTAATAACAGAGGAAAAACTGTAACTGGACAAACTTCCAATATATAGATACCATTTCTTCCCATTTAAATTTATAAGACATAAAACATTCAGCATATTTCTCCCTGAGGTCCTGTATTTCCTTTCTGTGGGTTGGACATGAATCATTCCTTCTCCAAACATGGAAGCCTATTGCTTCCATCTATCAATCTCTACCGGCAAAAAGATAGTATTATCTTCTGTGTCATGATGGTCAACTTCTTGTTCATCCTCATCACTGATTTCTAGAGGAATTTGAGCTTGTGTCACTGGTTCTTGTGTAACAATGACTTTATCTGGCTGTGGTAATTCCTCTTCCTCAACCATTGGTTCTTGTGTGAAAGTTGCTTCTTCTGTGGCCTCATCAGATTGTTGATTTAAATTAGGTACCACTGGTTCTTGTGTAGCAGTGGTACTCTTAGGTTGGGTTGGTTCAACAGTATTAGCCATCATTGGTTCTTTTGTTATAGTGACAACTTCCCGTATATCCTTATTAGACTGCATATTTAAATCAAGTACCACTGGTTCTTGTGTTATACTGGCATTCTCAGGTGTTTCAACAGTCTTCTTTTCTTCTTCCTTAGCCACTGGTTTTCGTGTGGTAGTGGCTTTCTTTCTTTGTGCTGCCTCAACCAGGTCTTCCTGTCTTCTGATTAGTCCCAAATTTTAGGTCTCAAGAAGGCTCACCTCATACCCAGCCAATCTATAAATATCCCCACACTCATGACACAAATATTCTTTAAATGTTTCATGTGTTTCATCCTTCTCTAATGGCACAGTTTATCCTCCTAAAATATGGGTTGTTTGCACTAATAAATCCATATCATGAGGTAGAGGCCTCTGGGCTCCCTTTTCTACTTTTAGCATTTCCAATTCCCCTGTAAGCCTCTAAAATTCTATTTTCAATTGATCATTCTAAAAAAAAAATGGAATGAATCTAGATTTTACCTCTTTCAACAATAGGTTCTTGTGTTTCAACAACTCTTTGATTTGGGCTCAGGTTGTCAATTGGTTCTTTTGTTACAGCGACAACTTCATGTTGTTTTTTATCACCCAGTGGTTCTTGTGTAACAATGGGTGAAAGAAGACACAACACATGAATCTCAATTTCTACCATTTTCAATTTAGCTTCTTCTGCTGCGACAACAACCCTAGTTCTTCTCCTTGTACTTGGGAAAGTTGATGGAAATGTTGGCAATGGCCTATTCCTCCTTAATAGATTTGGAATTGTTTGGGGAGGTTTATATGAGACAATTTTAACTTCATAATCAGGGGAAACATGGGAAGAATCATCATTCAAAGCCGATGATTCTTCCTGCAACTCAATTACATTCTCGCTTTGAATCACTATTTCAACCTCCCGAATCTGTTCTGGTTGATTTTCTTCCCTTTCCAGTGATGGTGACCTCTCCACAATTAATTCCTTCACTATATATCTAGAAGGAATATGTGTATCTGATCCTTCACTCATTTCTTCCATGGGTTATTTATATATATCCCCTCCTTCGTGTTGTGTTGGTTGATTCTCCTCTATCAACTTCTCACTTTCCTCTGCTATAATGATAGGTGATTTTTCAATGTTTTGGTGCAGAGATTCCTCCATATGAATTCCAATATATTCCATATGTACATCTTATGCAATCACAACTCCAGGGATATCCCTCATTTCTACATCACCATTTTCCTATCCTAGTTCTCCAACAACATTATCTTGTCCCAACTCTTCACTATTTCCTTCTCTTTCCTCTCTTTCCATGTCTGAAATACTCCTATCACTACTTCCTACCTCCTCTTTTGATTCATTGTCATCATTTTCATCAACTTCTACTGCTCTCCTGGAATGAATTGAGCCCATTTCTAGTTTTGTAGTTCCAAGGCTCTCGACACTATTAATTTTATCAGACAGTGGTGTGTGATAGAACCTTGGGGAAAACAAAATTCTCTTACATAATGTTCCATATTATGAAAATATTCTAACAGATAATAAGGCATATTTATCAATGAGCCATGACGAAGGTGTGATAGAAGAACAAAATCATATGTGTAAACAATATTGTACCTACCTTCACATGTAATATATTTCTTCAAGAAAACAACAACCTGGTCCCAAGGTTGAGGTAAAGAATCTATTGTTGTGCCACATCCTATAGGTTTCACTTGCTCTCTTTCCTCCAAGAAATTGGTCTTTTCATTAGTAATGGATATACTTCGTCCAAACCATTTTATGCGATTGATGGGAAGCCCCATAACAGAGGATATGACTACCTATTTTACACTAATATCCAAACCTCTAACATGCAAATGGGTTCCTGTTAAATTTCAGGTGAATTCTAGGGAAATATCACTATCAGACCCATCCAACCGCTCGAAATATGCTACCCACCCGATGTCTTCAAATATTCTATAGACTTATGGGCGTCGACGCAGGGCGTCGAGGGTTATTGGTTCATGATGGACTACAAATCCTCCCATGAAAACTTTCTTATGTGTAATTAGCTGCTACAGTGTTGCAAAGGAGTTTTGGGTTCAAAATTCCCAACACAAACCCATGAGCTTTAGCATGCATGAGCATCGAAGAACAATGGAAGGATATTTGTTGGTATTTTTGGAAAGGTGGTGGTGATTCGAATTTCATGGGAAAAAATAACCTGAAAACCATGTTGATTGAATGTCTATGGCAACGGTTGGTTAATTTATTCAGGGATGATGGGATACCCCCCAACTTGAACTGATGGTATTGATCGTCTGTTGGTGATGTGGAAGAGAGTGGAACAATCATTATTTCACAGTATCATGTCAAACACATGTCACAGTGACCATTCATACTGTAGGTTGTAAACCATGAACACATACATGTGGGAAGTGACTGGCGGCCACCTATAAGAAAAATCTGAGGTGGCAATTACATTCAACTTATCAGTACCTTCCATTAATAGATACTTATTACTAACGGTCACAGATGAAAATTGTGGAGTAACTTTGCTAGTTGGATATGATGGAATCGATGGGCCCATATCCCATAGTCTTCTTTGTGGGTGTTTCAGCACCAACATATCTACATTCATTCTTATTAATTATGCATAGTCTTCTTCGTGCATGCAGCTTGTTTAAGCCAAGTGTTTCAGCACGGTTTTTCAGCACCAACATATCTACATATATGCACATCTCTATGGTTTACAAGTATGATTGTGTAATTACCAAAATCAAGACTAAGGAAACATCGTCCTTGTTTACAAGTTAACTATGAATTAAGTTTTAACATAATGCAATATTGAATGAATAATGAATTGTACCTACTCTAGAATTGATGTTCTCATAGGAAATGTAAACAATAGGGATGAATTAATACAAGAGAATGAGATGAAAATGGCATGGAAATGATAAGGAAAAAGGGGCAATTTTAGCACCCAACAATGTCTCACTAAGTCACTTGTGTATATTAACACAGTCTTCTTCATGTGTGTTTCAACACCCGCATATCTACATTCATTGAAAATTCTTATTAATTTTGCATAGTCTTCTTCATGCGTGCAGCGTGTTTCAACCAGGTGTTTTAGCACAGTGTTTCAGTACCATATTTTCTTGGAATACTCCCAAGATCAAATATTTATTTGAATTTATTTAAATTAATAGACTTTTAAAATATTCACCAAGACTTTTAAAAGGTTTTATAATTATGTGAAAATTCTCCACAATTTCACAAGATTTTATAATTTCGTGAAAGATTCGTCCAAATTTTACAATATTATATAATTTGGTGAAATATTCTCCAAAAAATTATATATGCATATTATGTTATTGATAAAAGGCGTTGGCTAGTTGTTCTACGAAATGGTTTTTTTTGTCGGAATCCGGCGATATAAATTTACATGAATCACTATTTTTTTTATTCAAAATCCATTTCTGAATGCAGAAATGGATTCAACATGCCGAAAAACTCCTAGGGCACTCAAATTCTACAAAAATAATCACTTAAATCTACGATTCCAACAATTTATCATCGGATTTTGGGCAAATATCCCTGGAAAAAATATTCATTTCGTAGAATATTTAGTCTACAGATTGATAAAATAGCCTTCACACTCTCCCATGTGTCATGGGGATTCACACATTTATTATACATATAAATTTAGGGTGGGGGTTAAAATTTTCCCTGCATAGCCGCAATACATTTCCCTCATAAAAGAGGGTTCCTTCTAGGGAAAAAAACCCTAACATAACTTCTATCGTCGGATCTGCTACCTTATAATGAACGGTCCATATTTACTATGAAATTACAATATACATTTACAAGGTAATTTTTCCTTCAGAGGCTCAGTTTCCCCTGGACCCCCGAGCCAGGGGGATCGACCCCCCAGACCCCACAGGGGGGGAAATCCCCCCTTGCAACTCCCCTGCGTGAAGGGGTGTACAGTCTTCATGGGTTTAAAGTCTTCATAGGGTATAAACATGACTAAAAAACAAAAAACCTCTAAATTAGGAAGATAATCAGGCTCCACAACCAACACTTAGGCCTTAGTTGTCCCCATACCCCTATACATTTTTATTCATAAAAAAATTTGGTGTATATTAAATGTTATATACGTTGCATTTAGAGTGTGCACATGCTCCAGTGACTTGACTGAGTCGTTTGTTTATTCTCAGCAAGAACGCACATGCACTTTAGTGCACATGCATTCTAGGAACGTGTGTGCACTCCTGCTAGGAATTTTTTGGTGCCAAGCACACCGCACCTCATCTATCTCATAGTCGAGGAAAAACCACGACAACTTCAGACAAAAACATCTTGCATAGACAAGTTTTACTTTTTTTAGTGTTCTTTTTAGATTTATAAAGACTTGTGCTATTGCCAGACCATTGCAAGAAAATTTGGAAGACAATTTTGTCAAGTGAAATTGGAATTGGTGTTTGTATCTAATTGTGTCTTCTTGGATTTAGAAGACAAATTTGTCCAAGTGCAATTGGAATTGTTGTTTGTATCTTCTTGTGTCTTCTTGGAATTGGAAGACAATTTTTTCGAAGTGTGGTTGGAATTGTTGTTTGTATCTTCTTGTTTCTTCTTGGACTTGGAAGACAAATTTGTCCTAGTGCAATTGGAATTGTCGTTTGTATCTTATTGTGTCTTTTTGGAATTGGAAGAAAATAATTTCCAAGTGCAATTGGAATTGGAATTGGAATTGGAATTATTAGATGTCTTCTTTTGTAATACAAAAACAAATTTCTCCACTTGGTTGTTTCTTATTACATAATACAAAGACAAATTTGTGGTGGGTGTTTGGAAGCCAATTCTTATCTTTAAACATGGGGAACCACCAGATTCGAGAAATAAATCCTCGAGAAAAATAAACCATTCGAAAAGGTAGAATAAGAAAGAGAAAAATCAAAGTTACGTATGTCAAATCGTAGGATTTAAGAAGAGGGAAATGCAATTTCTAGCATAATATATGTCACTATTGTTTCTCCTCCATCACCAGAAGCAAAGAACAAGAGTTCATTAGAGAGAAATCCAAACAATATCTCATCAAGACAAGTTTTTTTCGATGATTAGATGATGGAGGATTTGCTTGGACTTGATTATACAATAGTTTAAATTAGAAAAGCAATTGGTGTACAACATTGTGGTGAAGAAGGTCATGTGGTGCAATCTCTTGTTGGATAGTATAATTTTCTAGAAACTAGACAATCCCATGTGCACTCTCCTCCCACAATTGATCTGCCAGTGATTGAAGGGGAAGAAATGCAACATCATTAACTCCACAACAGGGAGGTCAAGAGTCCCAGAGTAGGGGTCCATCGTCCCTAACTAGATTGAACACTGCACGGTGAATAACTCCTAAACGTATTCGGGTCAATGAAATTGGTCTAGCATCACTTGAAGGTAAGTTACCTAATTGTAATATTCATTATCACTCTTATAAAATCATTCAAGAATATTTTGAAACAAAATACGATGCTGCTAAATGTCAAATATTTTTATCTTTGTTAAAATCTAGAAGTTTGACTGTTGTTAGGAGAATTTTAGTCATTAAAAAAGAAAAAAGTGTAGAAAGAAGTCATCATATAGTATGGAACCTTGTATATGCTTTTCAAATAATTGTTAAGAAGTCTCTTTCTAAAGACTACAATGGATCTTGACATGTCTTGTCCCAGTCAATTGTTATCAAGATTACAAGAAAACATCGTTTTCTACAACAAACCTCTAACCTCTTGAAATGCAATGTCAAAACCCTAAGAAAGTATTCTCATAGACGAGCTAACCTCAAAACAAGTGCCCCAACAAATTTTTGGGCCTTCACTAGAAGGCTACCTCGTTCTGACATGAACCTAATTGGAGCGGTTAATGGACTAGTTTAGGATTTCTGTCATGAAAACATACTTAGGCCCTCTTCCAACAAAAAAGATGTACTAAAATTGAGAAGGGAGTCTAGGGACTATGAACCCCATATTAAAAACTATCTTGAGATTACACAGACATAATTGTATGAGAGATTCAGAACAATACATAGTGCACTTAACTTAGGCCAAAGATATTTCCATAAATGTAAGCCTTGGTATGTTCGAATAAACACAATTTGTAACACATTTTGTTGTTGATATCACATTGAGTATGGTTATTATTATGACACACACACACACACATATATATTTCGTGTTTTTCAAAACACCTTTTTGTAGGAATGCCCAATTATATTGTCATCGTCATCATCTAGGGAATTTTTTCACAACATCTTGTCTACAAGGCCAGAGGGTTTTACATTTGATCAAAATGCATGATTAGATGGGACATGCCCTAGGTGCGGTGGAATGACATTACTAATCAAGTGTATCCATGTAAGCGATGAGTATGAATTGGGGAGGAAGGAGGTTTCCTTGCAAAGCTTTAAATATGTGACATATGATGTTGATGGAGGATAGGAAAGAAAAAAGCTACAATTGGTTACTTACCAAGTACGATTTTGTGACTTCATGAATGACTTCTTCGAAAATACACGACATTATGTTCATCATGTCCATGTGGCTCGATGGCAGGAGGAGTATTTTAGAATATGAAGAGATACATTTCCTATTGGTATTGGGTTATCAATGGTTGATTTTACTGAGAACTACACCCTTCAACCGCAAAATGAGATTCAAATCCAATATTATCACTCAGAGTAGGTCAACATAATGGTACATATCACCTATAGGCATGGACTGGATAGTAATGAACAAAACATAGTTATATTGAAAGAGTGTCACTTATACATAAGTGATGATCGATGCTATGACTTAGCCTATGTACAACATTGTTTTCAGTTGTTCTACAATCACCTTAAGGAGAAGAACATATAGATGGATCAACATTGGATTTGGTCTAATGGTTGCACATGCTAGTTCAAAAATGCTTGTGTATTTCAATGGTTGTGTATGTTCCACAAAAAACTAAAGGTACCACACATTTGGAACTATTTGAGTCTAGGCATGGGAAAGGGGAGCATGATGGAGCAATTCCATTCATAAAAAGAGCATTACATAGGAAATAAATGAAGTTCGTGCTACTACTTCCCTCATCCGAGATCAAAAATCCATTGTTGAATGGTGTTATTTAGTAATGGGAGAGGGAATAGGAACTCGTGAAGGAAAATCACACAAGAAAGGACATGTACATAGATTGTTTTGGGAGGTGGTCAATGTAGATCGATCATAGTGGTATGAATGCAAAACAATTCAGGGCACTCGTGGATTCCATTCAGTTAGAACATCAGACAATGCAATAGTTGAAATATGGATGAGAAAACTCTCTTGCTTATGTGGTCCATGTAGTAGTAATGAATGGGATAATTGTGAATCAGCAGATTGGGTTGATAGATGGGATCGTGTATCACTCCCCATTGTTCAACGTATAACTATGGAATTATCCTAATTGGAAGAGGACAAATCAAGTATTTTAGCAGACTATGATCATGTCTCAGATTTCATACTGTCGGGTTCGTTGAATCCTTCTAGTAAATTTTGAATAACTAGAATGAATGTGTTATGCTTTGGTATTTTAGTGGACTCACATTTTTGCACTTCATTTTCTACAGGTAACACATACGCTGTGGTTTCCCCAAGAGATATTGAATGGGGCACTGATTATTGGTTGGCACGATGTTTAGAGGGAAAGAAAACCCTTATGTGATCAGTAACAGACTTCGAAGGCATTGAATTTTAGAAAAGGTTGATGGTTATTAAAGGAGAAAATCTAACACAAGATGAAAGAACATGAAAGAAAGGTGGTTATGTATTTCAATATTATAAACCAGGTCTAGTTGTATACCACTTTACAAACTTGGTTATTGGTACAAACCTACAACTACAAAAAATGCCAAGTAATAACTCATCAAAAGTGTGATACTTCTTTCCTTACTTTGAGCACGAGAAGTTAATGGAAACCATTAGTATTAGAAGTGATCCTGATGTTCCACTTAAATGAACATCTAGGTATCTAAAATGAATCATTTTGGCTTCATTTTGACTGTTGTTAAAATATTTGTAATGTTTTTAAAATATTTTCTTTTCCTTTCCTTGCCTTTCCTTGCCTTCACTTGCCATGCCTTGCCTTCACTTTCCTTGCCTTTCCTTCACTTTTCTTTCCTTTTCCATGCCATGCCATGTCATTCCATAGCATGCAATGCATTGCCTTCACTTTCCTTTCCTTTCCTTTCCTTGCTTTCACTTGCCTTGCCTTGCCTTCATTTTACTTGCCTTGCCTTACCTTCAATTTCCTTTCCTTCACTTGTATTTCCCCCTAGATAAAATCCAGTGCTCTAGATCCAATGAAACTGACAGTTCACCCATTCGAGTCTCAATTTTAGTTTTATCATGAGTTGCAACTCACATCTTCAAGCCATTCATGGACATGTGGCCAATTTGGTATGGGGGAATAAAATAAAAACTGAGTGCCATAATCGAGTTCCGTAAGCTCCCAAATTTCTATTTGGAAAAGACCCATTCGAATACACTACCCACAAATTCCCGACACAATGTTCTTGAAAATCAACAACATCTTCATAAATTGCACTATGCCTCATTGACCAAAGCCCTAGTGTCATAGATACTCCAAAAATAGTTTTTTGACGGGTGGAATGACAGTAGAGGGGGGCCCCTAGTTGATACCCAATGCTCTGGATCCAATGCAACTGACGGTTCTCCCATCCGAGTCTTGGTTTGAGTTTTATCACGAGTTGCAACTCGCCTCTTCAATCCATTCAAGGACATGTTGCCAATTTGGTCTGGGGGCATAAAATCCAAACCGAGCAGCATAATAGAGTTTCGTAACCTCCCACAAGTCTATTTTTCCAAGGCCCACATGACTACACTACCCACAAATGCCCAACATAGTGTTCTTGAAAATTGACCTCCTCTTTAGAAATTGCACTATGCCTCATTGACAAAAACATTAGAATTCTCATGCAAGTATTTTTATATAATAATTATGGGATAACAAGTTGTAGAATTACATGATTAATGAATCTTGTTATCACATAAGGTTTTCAAGGGTCATAGGTATGTGTCTATATCCTCGAGTCTGTAATTTTTCCCTGTCTCTATCCTTTTCAAATCGACAAGTCTTAAGTTTGTCCCCTTTCGGCGTGTAAAGTCATTTTATGTGTGCCCTTGTTCGTTTATGTGCCATGGTCTCCCTCAATGTCTTACCTGAAGGAAGTCTTGGCCCTAAACCTCTCTACTTTTTCTCTAAGGATGAACACTCGTCTCCTTTGTTTCAGTCAACGTTCTCTCTATTTTCCCCATCCCACAACAACATCGTCCAAGTCCTTGTTCACTCAAGCCGCAACCATGGACACCATGCGCAACTTTCATGGCAGTATATTTTGGGCTTGAAAGGCAAGCAACAGGCGGGTTCAGTTTTCAACAGTGAAGATCCCACGTGGAGTTCAGATCAATGGCTCACAGGTATTTAGAATCTCAAAATTGCACCAAGTATAGTGAAGAGAAAATTTCGAAGTCTCGAAACAAGCATGAGTCGTAGATCTTAAAGGGGACAAGTGGCATCCGATCCATGTGTTCGAGGAAATGAGCTTAGGGATTCTTGAAAAGAGAAGTGTGCAAATTTCCTGAAGGGCCGAAGCCTGAAGTGTCGAAGTGTCTGAAGTCCCAAAGTGCCTGAAGTGCCAAAAGTCCCGAAGTGGTCGAAGTCTTGAAGTGTCAAATCATCGAACTCTCAAAGCCAGAAGTTCTGAAGGCCCAAAGTGAATCTGGACCATCCATCGATAGGGCCATGTGTCAACAGATCCATAGCTCTAGGTAAAAGCAGTTGAAGGCAGAGGAGGTTTGAGATTTGATTTTCACGGAGTCTGGAGACCCAAAATAATTCTTGGTTGTTCGATTTAAGAAGACGCACTTCAACAGATTAACAGCTCCGGGTAAAAGGAGTTGAAGGTAAGAGAGATTTGAGTTTATATTCTCCCGGATCCTAGAGACCCGAAGTGGATCTCGGTCGTCCAAATCTAGGGGTCACACATCATTAGATCCCTAACTCCGACAAATTTTCTTGGGGAAAATAGAGTTTGACTATTGAGAATTCTAAAGCCCGGAGCCACGAAGGGATCTCATCTGTCGATCTCTGGAGGCCACACGTTGTCAAATCCATAACTCCGGATGTTTTTCTTCAAGGAAAAAATAAGTTTGAGTTTTCATTTTCCCGGAGCCCATAGACACGAAAAAGATCTCAGTCGTCGATTTAAGAGAGTATGTGGAAGTCATCAGTGTAGACGTGTGGTGTACTTGTTAGTCGTGACACTTGGCACCTATCCAATAATGACACATGGCACTCAGTCCAGGCAATCGTGGGCATAGTATTTGCTTCTTTCTTAGTGACATGTGTCACTTCTCTTTCATGATGCATCATCATGATGACATCAAACCTCCACGTCAGATCATCCTTCGGGAGGCATTATTTTTCAACGTCAAAAGTAGCATCCCCCTCCCCTAGAGAACAATTTGGCAGACTCTAAAGTTGGAAGGCGGTTAAGATTAACAGTAGTGCTAAATCTAGCAGGTGCATCCAGAACTCATATCGGGACCAGATCTACGACCACAGTTCATTGTGGGGACGCAACATGCTCGGGCAATAATTTTCTTGAGCGGTCCCGCAATTGAAACCATGGTAAAGAGAAATTGCTACATGGTGAAAAGTGATGGATTGTGGACCCAAAAGAGGTCTGAACCTAAACCACTTTTGAGCGGCCCCACAATCACATGCTCATATAACATCCTATCCAAGAGTAGTGCGTGGCCACCCCCTGAGCATTAAGTCACGTTGCAATCCCGAGAAAAGGCAGTTAATGAAAATAGAGCTGGTGGTTGAAACCTCGGCTCACTCCATAAATGGAAGGCATGGAAGGCCCGGCTGTGGGGACTGAACCGTCAGCCCGTGGTACCCATGTGGGAATATTTTCGTGCAAAACCCATGCCAATTTGATCTCGCGTCTGGCAGAGGGGTGCACATTCAGTCTGACAGAAGAACTAGCTAATGCAATGCTTTGATTGTTGTGACCAGGTCATACTCTTGGTAGTGATGTATTGTTCTAGGTATAAATAGATAGTTTAAATATTTTGTTAAGGTCATCAACTGGTTGAGCAGAGCTCCCTATTTTGTAATGTTTTGATGCCAGAACTGTTCTTTGGTTATGTATTAAATTTGAGACTTTCATGTTAATAGAAGTCATCTTATTTTCATCTCTCTGTAAAAACGGTGCTAAAACACTCGGGCATGGAGGATACAGTCGAGGGTTTTTATGTTGTTGTAATGTAGGTTTGATTACAATGGTATTGTGACCAGTTTTAGTCAGCTCCCTTGTTATATTTTTCCCTCTTACATTGAATGGCTCGGGCATGGAGGATTCAGTCGAGTTGTTATAGCTGCATTGTGATGTAGGTTTGATCATTGTGTTGTTGTGACTGTGTTGTTTGGACATATTTCAGTGTCTAAATCTTAAACTCAAGAGTGATCTCAAGTCTGATTTTTTCTTCTCCAAGCTGCTTGAAATCCAGATGCCCATAGTAGTCTTGTTCACCTTCCTCACTAAGTCTTCCCTCTGGTCACACTTAAACTCAACTCACTAACTGAAGTTAATGTGGCCCTCACTTCCCTGTGCATTTCTTGTTCAGTTCTATGTTGAACACCATTCATATATTGAGTTTTTTCCATTGACCTCCACCCATATAAAACCAACATCCACCAAAAAATCTGATGGGTACTAGGCTTATCCTCCCGCAATCTGAGGGTGACTCTTAGTGATAACAAATCCTTTGATTGTAATTTTTATGTAAGAATCCTTTGATGGCATGGAAAGTGAATTCATGTCATGGAAATACATGGTATGGAAAGACAAGACATGGCAAGTGAAGGAAAGGCAAGGCATGGCAAGGCATGGCATGTAAAATAATGGCATGGTATGGAAATTCATGGCATGGAAAAGGAAAGGAATGCCAAGTGAAGAAAAGGAAAGGCATGGAATTGCATGACATGGAAAGGCATGGGATGGCAAGGCACGGTATGGAAAGGCATGGCATGGAAAGACAAGACATGGCAAGTGAAGGCAAGGCATGGCAAGGCATGGCATGGAAAGGAATATCATACCAGACCATACCAAGGAAAGGCATCGCATACCATACCAAGGCAAGGCATACCATACCATACCATACCAAGGCAAGGCATAACATACCATAGCATGTCATTTCCAATGCACACCATACCATTTCCAATTCCAATGCATACCATACCATTGCCAATGCA
>ML780711.1:1212470-1233739 GCA_009831015.1 Picea engelmannii | reverse complement strand
AGCAAAACCCGTTGTAACTTCCTCTTCTTTCTCTCACAGTCTCCTCTCTTAGAATACAATATTCACCATCAATCATAGCCGCGATACATTTCCCTCATAAAAGAGGGTTGCCTTCTAGGGCAAAAAACCCTAACATAATCTCTACCGTTAGATTTGCGACCTTATAATGAACGGTCCAGATTTACAATGAAATTACAATATACTTTTATAAGGCAATTTTTGCTTCGGGGGCTTCACCCCCGAACCCCCGCTGGGGGCCCACTTGCCCCCAGACCCCCCGGACCCCGCAGAGGGGGTACCCCCCCTCTGCACTCCCCTGCGTGGAAGAGTGTACATACTTCTGGGGTATAAACACGGCTGAAAGCAAGGACCTCTGAATCAGGAAGATAATCAGGCTCCACAACCAACAATAACATGTCCATTGCCATTGCCAATTCATACCATACAAATGGTATGCATACCATACCATACCATTGAAAATTCATACCATACAAATGGTATGCATACCATACCAATGCAATGCATGCAATGAATACCATACCAATGGTAATGGTATGGTATGGTATGGTATGCATTCATTGGAAATGGTATTGTATGGTATGGTATGCATGCATTGGAAATGGTATGGCATGGTATGGTATGGTATGGTATGCATTAGCAATGATATGGTATGGTATGGTATGCATGCATTGTAAATGGTACGGTATGCAAAGGCAATACCAATGCCTATGCATACCATTTCATGGTATGCAAAGGAAATACCATTTCCTATGCATACCAATGGTATTGAAATGGTATTGCAATGGTATGCATAGGCAATGGTATTGTTGTTGCATACTATTGCATACCATTTCAAAGGCATACCATTGCATGGTATGCATAGCCAATGGTATGAAATGGTATGCAATGGTATACTTGAGAATCCCTAAGACAACTACCACTAAAACCCTAAGACAAATAAAATCCTAAAAAATAACCTATAAATGGTATGCATACCAATGGTATGGATACTTGAGAATCCATAATACAACTACCACTAAAACCCTAAAAATAACCTATAAATGGTATGCATACCAATGATATGCATACTTGAGAATCCCTAAGAAAACTACCACTAAAACCCTAAAAATAACCTATAAATGGTATGCATACCAATGGTATGCGTACTTGAGAATCCCTAAGACAACTACAAATAAAACCCTAAGACAACTAAAAACCTATAAATAACCTATAAATGGTATGCATACCAATGGTATGGATACTTGAGAATCCCTAAGACAACTACCACTAAAACCCTAAGAAAACCAAGACCCTAAAAATAACCTATAAATGATATGCATACTTGAGAATCCCTAAGAAAACTACCACTAAAACCCTAAAAATAACCTATAAATGGTATGCATAGCATTTCAATACCATGGTAGGCATACTTTAGAATCCCTAAGACAAATAAAACCCTAAAAATAACCTATAAATGGCATCCATACCAATGGTATGCATACTTGAGAATCCCTAATACAACTACCATTAAAACCCTAAGACAAATAAAATTCTAAAGATAACCTATAAATGGTATGCATACCAATGGTATACAATGGTATGCATACCATGGTATGGATGCCAATGACATGCAATGGTTTGCATACGAATGATATGCATACCATGGTTTGCAATGGTATGCATACCATTGTGATACCATGGTATGCATATCATTGTGATACCATGGTATGCATATCATTGCAATACCATGGTATGCATACCATTGCAATACCATGGTATGCATACTTGGGAATCCCTAAGACAAAAACCACTAAAACCCTAAGATGACTAAAGCCCTAAAAATAACCTATAAATAGATCCCCTCTCGCGGATG
Organism: Picea engelmannii; assembly: GCA_009831015.1. Lineage (NCBI taxonomy): Eukaryota > Viridiplantae > Streptophyta > Pinopsida > Pinales > Pinaceae > Picea > Picea engelmannii. The sequence goes on along the minus strand of ML780711.1, from coordinate 1,231,866 downwards.
ATACATAATTCATTTCATGTGAAAGTGATGGATTAATTGAGAATCAATATAGTGTGAGAGAGACAACTTGAAATAGTTGCAATCATCAACAATTCAATGTACACATTGTGCAGGTAATGAAATTGTATCATAGATATCAAATTTGGAAACTCATTAGTATCTGTTTCAAGTTTTAAATTTTGAATATCGCATCATTGATTATCTATAAGATGTATTATACTAGCACAACCACATAAAATTAGTTGATCTAAATCAATATATTTATCAGAGACACATAATTTACCCACTCATGTGTGCTAATTTTCTGTCAGGTTGGAGGAAGGAAAAAGTGTAAGGCATTACTTTCTAGATAGAATTTTGGTCGCATAGAATTACTGAATAAATGTTATTAATAATTGATAGGTTGAACAAATTTTACATATACCCACTACACAATCTAAACAAACATTTGCATTAATGAGTCCTTCACTAGTATTTTTAGCATTTATGAAGGGTTACACATAAATCAAATGATTTTATATATGTCATGCATAGAAAGAGGCGAATATTGTGTGTTCCCATAAGCTATTCCTTAATGCGTAATGCAAGTATTTATAATTGCTTTAGAAACAAATCAAGGAATTAATACACATAAAATATATACACTTTGGAATTCAAACACTTTGAATTTCATATATTCATAAACATCAAATGTAGAAACAATGAGATTCATAAAAATCGTGCCATGAAATGTGTGTGTGTGCGTGTGTACACTAAACATCGTCTAAATTGTACATATTTTACAAAATGGCAACTCGTGCCCGGTATACAATATTGTAGCCTAGATACGATATGCCAGTAGGTGGTCAATCATTTAACATTTCCACCCTCTCCACCCTTAGGAGCATCCTGGAAATTTATCTTTCTTCTCTTGCTAAGGATGCACCTCGAGAGGTTTTATGCCTAGGTGTGCTTTGACGCTCTAGAGACTGCACAAAGAATAAATAGTGTTATAATGTTTTTTCACCAATGAATTAATAGACATATAAAATGATCCTTTGTAATTTAACCTAAGACAATTGACCGCATATGAAACTGTCAATCGTGAGGGAGTTACCCTCCTCCGTGACCCAAATCTCTCTGCAATTCCACCCTGCATCAATTACAAGGATCAAGTCAAAAAAATTAAGCAAATATGCATAAAATAAATTCATGAAACATATAAAAATATTATCAATGCATTATCTCACCTTGAATATCTCAGGCATCAATGGATATTCACTAGAAGATGGAGCACTATGTTGTACAACTTGATCTTAAACAACCTCTAATGCGACAGTTTTTGTCGATGGGGCCAAAAGTGGTGGTGGGGGTGGGTGGTAGACATGTGGGTTGTGATGGACCCTCTTAGGTTGTATAAGTGATTCCAACACACTAGGCCTAGAGAAAGGTAACCCAGAAGTAGCACCAGGTGCCTAGGGGGTGAAATACTACTATACCTAGAAAATATATCGATGGTCAACATACATATGAATTAAATTGAACTATTAGAACCAAATAGTAAAATTCAAAAATATAAACACAAACAATTTGAGAACTATACTATATTTAACTTTACATGTGATACTTGTGATGTTGATGACTTGTCCATCCTAGATTTACATTCCTCGACATCACCTGGTGCCAAATCTTGTAGAAACACGAGAACATATAAAAAAAATTAGGATGACATAAAATAACAAAATGACTATGTTGAATCTATCAAATGTGATACATACATGTGTGTACAGTGCACCCAATGAACATGCCGCCTCTACTGCTGCATCAATGGTGGGGATAAGCACGGATGCATCCATAGGCGTAGAGGGTCTGTTGCTGGGACACAACAACTTCAAAACAACATACAATCAAATATCTATATAAATACACAAAATGCAAAACAAATATATAACAATGAAGAACAAAAAGAGAGTTAATATATTAACCTCCTTCATGAAGATATGTTATCTAGTGGGATCTATAGGCCCATAGCTGTCTGCCCGCAACTGGAGCATCTGTGAAGTTCACATGGATGGTTGTTATGTCCATGTCCCCTCTCCTCATTTTACTCTCATGTGCATGTTGATGCTCCAAACCCTCAATCAATTTCATTGGTATGCACCTCCGGTCGAGATAGTGCAAGAAAGCTATTGTGTTGCACTAGGCAATGAGTCAATGATGATATGGCTAGTTGTACATGTTGCAAGTTCTCTACAACAAGAGGATGTTGGGTAGGGGGTTAGGCATTCACCTAGGGAGATGGGTACCTAACTCGGGGTCGCACATGGCTTGATCTTGGTCCTGTGCGGACCCTCGAAGCACCCCCTAGAAGTCACTAATGTCAAACTAGTTCACATGCTTACCAATAATAAAATCATCCCATAATTTCCCCAGAAAATATAAGGGCATCTCTCTGTTATTGCAGGGAGGTTTATTAAAAACCATGTACCACCTATCCATTTAGTTTTGACTAATCTGGGGATGGATGCACCAGTCAATCGATATGTGTTTCCTGGTCAATGGTAGTTCTTGTCCATTTCTAGGATCCCTAAAAATAGGCAATATTTGTTGTTTTGAAATGCCCAGTTCTTTGATTTGGTTTATGTCCAAACCAGTACTATAATACTCATAAATTATTTCCCTATATTCAGAAATAGATGTCAATTCCCCTTGGGAACTTGCAATGGAATACACAATGATGTCCAAAGAAGTGGCCAATGAGACTCTGCTATATTCTCTAGTCTCCCTTAATTTTTCGTCAAGGTTTCTTAATATCACCAACCCCTCATCAATTTCACTGTTTACGTTGTGTGGTGGTGGTGGGTTTGGGTTTTGATCTCCTTGGTTTTCTTGTGAGGGGTTTAAATTTCTTGGGGTTCCATTGTATTGTATATGCTGCAATTTAACATTCATGGCATGTAAATTAGTTTCCTTTTTTATTTAAAATACTAAATTACAATTTTTTTTCAATTTAGATTATGGGGAGCAAAATAATAAATTAGAATGACTAAATTGGATTAAATTTAAGAAAAATGTAACATACCTTGACAGACGGTGGCAGTGGCGGTGGCGATGGAAATATCATCCCTTTCTTCCTCCTCTCTTCACTCTATTTTCCCAATGAGAAACACAAGCGTGATTTTGTGCACAATATGCGTAAAATCGCTCTCGGGTCATTTATAGAAAAACACCAGCAAGATCTTGCACGCATTCTTAAGAACGTGCATGCGCTCTTATTGCTTAACCTATGTGGAAATCCACATGGAGGTTCGACCACAACCAAACCTATAGCTATAGGAATGTGTGCACACTCCTAGGAACATGCACATATTCATGTGAGTGTGCATTCTTGTTCATGGCCTTGCCACTTTTTTGGCCATGAACTTCTTCCACTCACGCATTGCATTATTTAGGTTTTTCATTGAAGCTTCAATTATGTTCCTAAATTATGTATTTATATTTTTATTGTACCCTTGTGGTACATTTATAATTATGGGTTCAGGTGGATTTGAATATGAAGTTCATGATAACAATCATAGGAGAAATAATAGGGAAAAATAAGAGGTTGATTTTTATGGACTTTTCTATCCTATGACAAGGGTCATGGTCACAATAAAATAGAAACAAAGAAACAACTATCTCAATCCTAGAGTAGAAAAAAAGAACATTATTGTAACTACTAGGTAGTTATGAACTACTCACCCAGAGTAACAAAGGTTGAAGAAGATCCATGTTGGAAGGTATCTGCTCCAGTCCCTCACTTCGATATGAACCTTGTTGACCCACACACAAGAAACAACAAGCTTGCAAGAAAAGTAGAAGCAAGAAATCAAATCCAACTACCCTAACTAACTCGAATCATAATAGTCAGTTTCCTACCAAATACTTGTGATAAAAAATAATAAAATGCATTAAGTACACAGAATTGGAGGAGGGAAAGAAGAGATTTTTATTATTAATGAACAACAAAATATGGAATACATCCATTTGATCCTTCACTGCCAACACTACCCGAAATTGTTTGGGTTCCTCTTCCTAGGATACTAAAGGTAGTTTCTCCTCTACAATCCTGACTCAAGGAAAATATGATAAAGAAAATGAGTCTCTTTCTTCAAACAAGATAATATGGGAAAGGATGTTGGAAATAGGGGTTTCCAAGGAGGGAAATGACCTTCAAAACTTGGGAATAAATTGCTTGCAAATTTGAACTTTAGTTCGATGCCATAAATGTGCTTCCTGTCTCCTTCACCTTAAGGTTGTATTTATACCAAGGATTGGTGGTTCGGGTAGTTATGCACGGTAAATAGGAGGTGAGTAACTTAGAAAACCCATAAACTTCGACCAAAAATGCATATTTTGTGCACATTTATATCTTTTGGTACATTTTGAAGGAATACATGCTTTGTCAATGAGAAAGTTGCATATATATATATACTTGTTTGTAGATCAAAAGTAGTGTACATATTTCCAAAAATTGTTTTTTGAAAAGATTCAAGGGGAATATTAGTCTACAACATCGAGAGGTTTAGGGATCAAGGACAATGGATGCATCTTAAGCACATGGGGTGGACAAAGATTTTATAACATTGACACCAATGAAAAAAAAACAAAGGTGGATAGTAATCACGTGTCACATATTTTATTTTATGCATGAGGGTCAAACATTATGGATGAATATCCATTCAATATCCAATGGAGTTAATCATCTACTATAACTAAATGTAATTTATCTTGTCAATTGGAGTGCTTCATTTTCTCTATTTTTTTTCAAATTCAAGGAAAAATTAGATTTGATAGTTACATTTTTATATTTATTTTCAATATTAATTAAAAATGATTAGTAGGTGATTGTATACTATCTAAGTATTGGAAATATTAAACAATGGTTCTCATCGATAGAAGTAAATTGGAAAGAGAATAAGCATGAGTCAACCTACAAAGTTTTGAAAATGCCCTAAGAAAATATATGTAAAGATGGTGGAGAGCTCATAAATTATGGTAGCCAAAGTAAATTATAAGCAATTTTGTCTTTAAATGTGAGAATTTAATCCTTCATATTAATTTTTTCTTTAAATGTGAGAATCCACTCCTTGTTAATCACAAGTATATTAATTGCTCTGTAACTGTATTCTTACAACAACTCTTATAAGAAGAAGAGAATGATGGTGGTGTGGCATCTAGTGAGGACAACAATGTCGATGACATATCGATATCAAATTAGTTTGGCTACAATTATGATTTCTAATTTTATCTATGTACTCTTTTTGTTAAGTTCACTAGGATGGCAGTAAACCACTTATTTATGGGGAGAATATATATTATTATGTAAATGTATATAAGTTTTTCATTTCCCATGGGGTGGCAATAAACCATTTACTACATGGAGAAAATGACATTTATATATCAATTGCTATGAATTTATGGAGGCATTTTTCTTTATCTTGTGTATTCATTTATATTAAAATATATTTACAACTTATAATATGAAGAAAAATTATTAAAAAAAAGGATAATGAACACATCATCATTTAAAATCAAATAACATTTTTAATGAAAAATTCAACTCAAAATGCGACAAAACCACTAAAATGGCTCAAAGTGAGATGCAAAATGCAAAAATGATGCTAGCTCGATGCTAAACATGACACCAACATGAACTAGACACCATTTTTTATTTTAATTTGGGGTCTAATTACGTCGTTAGGTGTCACCCTAATGGAAAGAGGGTGCTAGATTATATTTTCTTTTAATGACAGATATAACTTGGGTGGCTAGCATTTAGTGAAATCCAAATATTCTTCATCGTATATAGAAATGAAGTGATAATATTAAACTCTAAACTCTAAAATCTAGAGCATTTTTTCCTTTCTCCTTTCAGTTATTTATAATTGAGGATAAGATGTCCCGACTATTCATAATCATGGAAATGTTGTCCCAACTATGTATAATCATGGTTAGGATGTATTGACTATTTCTGATCACGAATGTTGCAACCATTTCCAATTTATGGTTGTTTCTAATCGTCAACCTTTTAAAATTCCCACTCTTTAATCTCTAAGAATCTATTAGATGCCTAATAATGGAAGATGAGAGAAAAATTGTTGCAACAACTTATCTTCAGTCAAAAGAAAAAAACTATTCATGCAAAGATCATTCCTCGCACAAGGAGAAACATTTAAAGACAAATGGGATGAAAACTAATCTTCTTTATGTTTTTCTCTCTAGTTTCTATTTGATTAAGTCATAGCATTGACTCTGAGTGACCCAACTCTTGTGGGATCGAGATCTTAAATGTGCATATTGAATTTTGTGTTGACATGGATACATTATGTGTGCAAGATGAAAAAGTTTCTAAGGATGACAAAGAAACTGAGCGAGAATGTGTAGGTGAGGTTGGTCACAATAAGCGGTGTTGTGACTGCTCCAATGTTGCAATCAAAGGTTGGCTAGAAGTTCTTCCACATGCTACTTGTGGATGTAATTCTTGCTTCATTGGATGATTTCAATATGGTAATATTTCTTCCAATCCCTCGATTGTTTTTTAAAAGAATCGTTAAGGGACTTTTGAGGTCAAAATTGGGCTTCAAAACAAAAAATAAACTATCAAAGTCAAATTTAAAAGAACCAATTGGATTCAAGATGATAATGTCCACCACAAGGGTAAATATTTGGAGGGAAAGGAAGGAAACTATTTTTTTAATCATATTTTCAACTTCTCTCCTTATAGGTTTACTCAAATTTCAAGTGCAGGCATGCATTGGATGTGTAATTAAATTTTGCATCCAACGAGTACCCACTCTGCATATTTTTTATAGACCCACAATGAGATAAATTAGAAATAGATTTTCAAAGAACATATTTTCTAATTCATTTTCAATTTATCTCAATATGGGTCTATCAAATGTATGCAGAGTGGGTACTCTCTAGATGCATAATTTAATTCCATGTCCAATGAGTTCCTACACTTGAAATTTGAGTATTTACCTATAAGGAGATAAGTCAAAAATACAATAAAAATAAAGTAGTTTTCTTTCTTTCCTTTTCAAAATCCATCACTCTTATTTTATTATTTTAACTATTATTTTATTATTTTCCCATTTTAGACCTCAAATTTCCTTTAATGATTGTAAATGGTGGGTATATAATAATTGGGTTTTTATTCTTAAATTTCAGACAAAGTTATAAAGGTTGCAAAAGTAATAGGAAGGGATCATTTGTGAGCTGCTTCTAAGGCTACAATTAAAATTGTTGCAAATAGGTACTTCATTTTGAATTCTTTATGTATAGTTTGTTGAACCGAGAACTACTCATTAAAATGAAAATGTAAATTTCTTGATGTTGGCCACTTGAGTGTAAGTTTAAGGAGGAATCAAGAAATATGACACATACCATATTTGCAATTGTTAAGCTTACAAATGGAACCAAGTAAAACATCGCTAAAATGTGGAAGGTCATTAATCATGTATTGAATGTAACAATATCAACATCTATTAAATGGAACAATATCAACATATGCTTTGAAGGTTTTGAAAATGAACAAGACTAGGAAAGCAATCACTACTCCATCCAAATGAATTACATTTAGCATCTTATTAGAATTTCATTACTTCTCTTTACATATTTTGGTTTATATTGTGTAAGTAGTAATATAGTTTTTCATGAATCCATTTGGGATCATGTGAGTTAGAATATCATTAGGCGAATTTGTATTAACAATTTATGCTACATAGTTAAAAATATTCATTTACCATTGTATTTTTATTACTTCATTTTTATTGTATTTTTGATTTACAATTTATTACTTTAATTTTTACTCGAAGCCAAGTTCACCGTTCTATGTAGAGTGTATTGTGAGCTTCAAGTTGAATATGTAGAGTGTATTGTGAGCTTCAAGTTGAATAAATAGGATCGAGACAAGAAGAGGATACAGTGGATGTGACAGGAACGTCAAGCTGCCCCAGAACCACTGCCAACCCAATCAACATAGAAGAATATGATGTTAAGGGAAATACTAAGGAACGTGAAATCCCTAGTGACTCGGGTCCAGCCAAGTCATCTCAGAATTATCCAAACAATCAACCAATGATATCTCAGGTTTCTATAAACTTTTTTTCTCAAAAGTCCTATAGATGACTATAAAAAACATTAAACATTTAATGAATTTCTTAGATATAATAATATTGTTATATGAAATCCATCTAAACTCTATTTTCCTACTCACCATATCTCAAACAACCAAGATTGTAAACCTTTGTATACAATACTAATATAAAAGTATCTTAGTTTAAAAATTATATATCTAGTTAAGTATTTTTTTCAAATAAATATTTAAAGAGTTTAGTTATTATAATATCATTTTAATTAATAATAAACATTTAATGTATTATTATTAATAAAACATTCAATGTATTATTATTAATAATACATTTAAAGTTATATCTCGTAATTTATATCGGTCAAGATTTACTTTCAGAAAAATATATGGGTCGAAATTTAGTTTTTTAAAAGTTATATTTATTTTAAGAGCTTGAATTTTCTTCTTCTTCTAAATATATTAATTGTTTCTTAAGTTATATGTGGTATATTTTCAAAGTTATATTTCATGATTTTATGTATATCTCGGTTTAGGGATTCATTTTGTTTTTAATTGAAAAATTATATTTATTTTATAATATGAAAAAAGAAATTTGAATTTTGTTTCTCTTTTAAATATATATTTTTTAATTATAAAATTTAGTATATATAATAATTATTTGTTAATAAAAATAATCCACTTTTATTAATTCAAACTAATCTTTAAACACCATATTGTTCTTAAATACTTTTAAATCATTTTCATTGTTTTTACATTAAAATAATTAATTTAATTTTAATTAAAAGTTTTGAAATTATAATAATATAATATCATAATATGAAATTAAGATATATAAAATATTAAATAAAAATGTTTTATTAAAAATTATTAAATTTATTTTAGAAAATGTGTGAGAATAACTTAAAAAAAAAAAAATATAAACATAATTATTATGTTTAAAAATGGCATTCATTGCTTTTACATTAAAATAATCAATTTATAATTTAATTCATTATGACAAAGTATTATTATTATTATTATTTTATGAAATTTATACATAATATATCTCTACAAAAAATAATTAGGAAAAACAAAAATTTAAGACTTATATTAAAACTTAAACATATAGTTAGCTAATAACATTCATCACCTTTAGGTAAAAAAGGAGATATATGACATGTTTTTCCATTTTTATTTCATATTAAACTATATAATTAATAGCCATTATTCTCGTTGTGTGTCATTAATGCACTTCACCACTTGGTATCTTGGTTATTGTACCAATTCCTCCTTCTTTGAAGTTACAAGTATCCATACTTGCAAAACCACAAGCATAGTAAGTAGCAAATACATCCTCTAGAAACCATTGATATAATATAGGTAGTTCACCTCGGAAACCCACAAGATGTCAGGTGATGTTGAGGGAAAAAGAATAAAGAAATAGTGTGTGATTCATTGTAGTGGGGATGATGGATGGTTGAGAGATTCAAATTTTGTTTCTTGAGGAAGTTACAAGTATCCATACTTGCAAAACCACAAGCATAGTAAGTAGCAAATGCATCCTCTAGAAACCATTGATATAATATAGGTAGTTTACCCTGGAAACCCACAAGATGTCAAGTGATGTTGAGGGAAAAAGAATAAAGAAATAGTGTGTGCTTCATTGTAGTGGGGTGATGGATGGTAGAGAGATTCAAATTTTGTTTCTTTCATGCCTCAAAAGCAAGTACACGAACCTCAAAAATTTGCAATATCATGGCAAGTGATTGGTTGGAGTGTAATGCCTTGATTGGTACACCATGTCATAAGACCTAGATGACATTGTTGTATCTAAGCTACTCATTTAATGTGGTGGTTGTCTTGGATATGATATTGAATATGGATGACTTTGTTTGAATATGACTAATCTTTGGTTGAATATGGTTGACTATGGTTTTTTCATATTGTGATGTTTATTATGGTTGACTTATGTTAACGTCAACCATTAAGACAACCATGGTCAACATAATTCAAACATGATAAATGTCACAATATGAAATAACCATTGAGAAACATCATAATCTAACCTAACTCTCCAGGAACATTGTATTGTGACATAACCGTTGAGGAACATAGCAACTCAATATAAGTCAACCAAGATAGATGTTGCAATGCTACAAAATCATTGAGGAACATCACAATCCAACATATCCTTTCATGAACATTGAAATATAACATAAACCTTCAAGAACTTTGCAATTCAACACAAGTCCACCTTGATGAATGTCATAATGTGACACATCTATTAAGGAGCATCACAAATCCAACATAACCCTTCATGAATGTCGCAATACAACAAAAGCATTGAGGAACATAACAATTCCATACAAGATGACCAAGATGACTATCAGAATGCATCTTGACCATTCAAGAATATCACATTGAAACATAACCCTTAAGGAATGTCACAAGCTAACATAACCCTACTAAACATTGCAATGTGACATAATCATTGAGGAACATCACAATGTGACAAAATCCTTGATCGTCGTCAAAATGTGACACAACCATTGAGGAACGTTAACACAATTCAACATAAGTCAACCAAGATGAACGTATCAATGAAACATTACTTAGTCAACTATGGTTAAACATAATAAACCTGGTCAAACCTGGTCAACCATGGATAACGATTACGAACCATGGTCAACCAAAGTGAATCATATATAACTTATGTAAACCATAGTAAGCCAAAATCAACCATAATGAACCATGGCCAATGAAAATCAACCATATTAAAACATGATTAACCATAGTCATCCATAGTTAACCATGGTCAATCATGGTTAACTAAAGTCAACCATGGTAAATCATAATCAACCATGTTCAATCATAGACCACCATGGTCCTCCATAGTAAAACCAAAGATAATCATGGTCAACCAAAGGTAACAATAGTAAAACATGGTCAACAATAGTCATCCATAGTGGTGGAAAATAGTCAACCATGGTCAACCTTAGTTGACCATGATAAAAACGACACAATATGTATTAAACATTGAGGAACATCATAATCTAACCTAACCCTTGACGAACATTGCATTGAAACATATCCTTGAATCATGAACATTACAATGTGAGATAACCCTTCAAGAACATTGCAAATCAACATAACTCCACCTACACAAACATCACAATGTGACATATCCATTAAGAAACGTCACAAATTTGACATAACCCTCAATCAATATCATAATGCAACAAAACCATGGAGGAACATAGAAAATCTATATAAGTCAAAAGATTAATATCACAATGCATCATAACCATTCAGGAATAACATAATATAACATAACCCTTAAGGATTGTGACAAGATGAAAAAACCCTTAATGAACATCATACTGCAAAAAATTCAACATAAGGAAATGAAGTTTAACATCACAATGCAACACAATCGTTGGGGAACATCACCATCCAACATAACCCTTGAGAAAAATCACAATGTGATAAAATCCTTAATAGAAGTCAAAATGTGATACAACCACTAAGGAACCAGGAATTTGACATAAGTCAACTAAGATGAACACAGCAATGCGACATTACCATACTCAACTAAGGATAAACATTATCAATGTGCTCAACCGTAGTCAAACATGGAAAATCATGGCTAAACCATGGTTAAACATGAACCTTACAATGTGAGATAACCCTTCAATAACATTGCAAATCGACATAAGTCCACCTACATGAACATCACAATGTGACATATCCATTAAGGAACATCACAAATTTGACATAACCCTCAATGAATATCATAATGCAAAAAATCCATGGAGGAACATAGAAAATCTATATAAGTCAAAATATTAATATTACAATGCATCATAATCATTTAGGAATAGCACACTATAACATAACCCTTAAGGAATGTCACAAGATACAAAAAATGTTAATGAACATCATACTGCAAAATAACCGTTGAAGAATGTAGAAATTCAACATAAGGAAATGAAGTTGAACATCACAATGCTATACAATCACTGGGAAACATCACAATCTAACATAACCCTTGAGGAACATCATGTCAAAGTTTTGAGTTAGAATATTGCAGAAAACTGAGGAACTATGAGGGTGCCCAACATGCATGTCAGATGACCTCTTGTTGGGATATAAGTTAGCTCAACAAGGCTATCCTTTTCTATTGTTTTAGGAAAACAAACAATCAAGTACTTTTCTTCTCATTATTTTGATGGTTAAGTGCTCTTTTGAGGTGCCCTTGCAAGTGTTTCCGTAACCGGTGGTTAGCACATGCAATATACTTAAAAAAAAACACTCCTCTAGTTATTTACAACTCTTACAACTTATTTAACAACTAAGAATGCATGAAATTTGAATAAAGGTATTTTTGGTCAACATGACCTTGGATAACCCCACCGCCCAAGGGGAAAACCAGTTAGAGGTAGATGTATATATTTGGAGATCTCAAAGCATAAGTACAACAAGGAAAACTACAACAAGTGAACCTGGTACAATAGCAACCAATCTTGGATGCTTTGGAGTCCCTTGTTGATGTGCCTGCTAGCCCATGAATGAAGGCGCCCTTTACATTGGTGCTCCCTTCTTCTCTTGCTAAGCCTTTATCCCTTTTCCTTTTCCTTGAGATGCCTTTTCCTTTTCCTTTTCCCACTTGAATCTTTCCTTTTCTTTTTCCATTTTCCTTGAACTTGGCTCCCTCTACACAAGTGCGCCTCCCTCCATGGCTTAGTATGCATTAAGCTCTATTGTGCCCCTCCTCTAGCAATAGCTCCCAAAAAATGTTTGCACCCTTAGCTTCTCACTAAGGCTCCCTCAAGATAGTGCGCCCCTCCTCCTCCATGAATTCTCTCATGAAATATGGTGCACCCTCCTTGAATCCTTTCGCCCTCCTTCCTCCTAGTGCGCCCCTTCAACTAGATCATTCCCTTCCTATTGAGAATGCTCCCAACACCATGGAAGCACCCTCTCATAGGAAATGTTCCTTCCAATATCAAGTAGAAATTCCCTTATTCCTTGTGCTCCCTCCTCTCCTCAAGAATGCACCCAAGAGCTCCAAACCCTCAACCTCTCCTTCTCTTCAATCCTTTTCCTCACCCAAATCTCTCAAGCAAGAGATTGAATAATGAATCTCTTCCTTACCCTTTTCATTTAGGCTCTCTTTGGCCAAACCCTAAAATATCAATGGCCTAGATCTAATCTATTCATGTCTAATCAATGGGTGAGATTTAATCCAAAAATCTCACTTAGGAAACCCACTTTCCCAAGTTTCCTTAGTTTGCCTCATGTCCTTCAATTCACCCACAAAGTGAATTAAATGTCACTTTAATAACTTAAGTGACATATTTCACTTTTGACTTAAACTCCTAAGTCAACGTGAAATTAGAACATAAAGTAAAGTAATAAGGGTAATAGTCTCTCCCTTTGTGTTTAGAGACTCAGAAACATAAGGGGACCACTTTCCAAGGTACCCAAATCTCAACACTCCCTCTTACCGAGGAAAGTGCCATTAAACCCCCAATATCATCACTGTAGTGGATATGGTTTCCTGTTGGAAAATACTCAGTGAGTATAGCTATACCCTGATCATCAAAAGTGGTCTCTGACACAGATCTACTCAAATTGCCTGATCTATATTTGGAAGTGCATCTCCACGTATCCAAGATCACCTAGATCTTGGAATCACACCAAAGATCTCAACCTTGGTATCTCACCAAGGATTTCTACCTCCTGACATCTCATTAAAGGTCCCTACTCTTGGTATCTCACCAAGAGTCACATCTCTTGGAATCTCACCAAGAGTCTCATTCTTGGCATCTCACCAAGAGTATTTGGACCTTGGCATCTCACCAAGATCCTGAGCTTGGTCTCTCACCAAGTGACTTCCACATGAAGTGGAATCTGAACCTAATCTACTTATCTCCATAGCCAAGTGAGGCTCAAGCCTCTCTGGCACCCTGCTCACACTCATCAATCTTTGATGCTTTGAAGCCTCTGCACCAACTAATTGTCTGCTCGACAACCCTAAAAAATATTTTTTCCCGAGTGGACTAGTCACCCCTGAAGATGGTGTCCTAAAAAACTGAGTTTGTTTCCCACGAGATATAACACTCTCAATATGTGGGATCTCCTCAACTCTTTTTGTGTACCAACTGTTGGATGGTTAATCAACTAACAAACAACAACTGACAAAAGCACACTCCCTCTCAAGATAAGCAGTGAACTCCTCCTCCCTTGTTGTCCTTTCCATACCATCCTACTATTGTTGCTTCTTCTTGGGACAGTATCCAACATAGTTCCCCATCTCTCCACAAACAAAGAATCTCATTGTAATCATGTCTCTCTCTCACCCACCGCCACTCTGTTGTGGTTTGGCCCCTCCCTTGGGACCTTGTCTAGCACCACCCTTCTTGGTCTTATTCTTGCCCTTATTCCAAAGAGAAAGATCCTCATCACCCTCTAATATACGTTGTTGTCCTGAAGATCCTGAGCTGCATCTCATCTCCTCCTGTACGAAGTCATCCCAAAGTCTCTCCCAAGTAGGAATGACCTCTCGAGCTACAATGCCCCATACAAATGAACCCCAAGGTTTGGAAAAGTTGTTCAAAGCTATCCTCACCAAGAATTTAGTATCCATAATCTCCCCCACTATTGCCAACTCATCTCAAATTTGTGTAAATATGCCAAGGAATGATGTAACTGAATCTGAATCGAGCATTTGAAGGCTTTTGAGCTTGTCCTACATAACCATCTTCTGGTTCTGATTGGGACTCTAGTACAACTTGCACAATGAGGCCCGCATATCAAAGGCATAGTCCTTCCCAATCAAGTAGGGTATGATGTGGTCCCTCACTCATCATAAATAGTCCTCTTCGCCTTGGTGTTCTTCTTCCTAAAATCTGCATCCAACAATGGAGATGGAGCAGGTGCAGGAGGAATCACCATGAGAGCTTGAACTATATCCCATAGTTCAAGATCCTATAAGACGAATATGATCTTGGTATTCCAAGGGGAACAATGGCTATCTTTGTCTATTCTATCCTCTTCCCTCATCTGAGATACTGACATGGTTTTCCACTGAAACTCACATTGATGCTACACACTACAAGAGAGTACAGCCTCACTCATGTCAACACAAGTGTGAAAATAGGTTTTCCAACTACAACCTCACTCATGTCAACATAGGTGTGAAAATAATTTTTCCAACTACAACCTCACTCTTGTCAACAAAAGTGTGAAAAGAGGTTGTCCACAAATGTCCAAAAAAGTCCCACAAAACTACCCACTAAATGCTCTAAAAATAAACAAAATTTAGCCAACCTGGCTCTGATACCATGTAGAAAATTGAGGAAATATGAGGATGCCCAAAAGGCCTGTCAGATGACCTCTTGTTGGGATCTAAGTTATTTCAACAAGGATGTCCTTTGCTTTTTTTTTAGGACAACAAATAGTCAAGTACTTTTCTGCTCATAATTTTGATGGTTAAGTGATCTTTTGAGGTGCCCTTGCAAGTGTTTTCATAACCGGTGGTTAGCACATGCAATATAATCAAAACAAATAACACTCCTCTATATCTTTACAACTCTTACAACTGATTTAACAACTAAGCATGCATGAAATTTTAACACATGTATTTATTATCAACATGATAAANCCCCCCGAGGAAAACCAGTTAGAGCTAGATGTATATATTTGGATATCTCAAAGCATAAGTACAAAAAGGAAAATTACAACAAGTGAACCTGGTACAATAGTAACCAATGTTCGATGCTTTGGAGTCCCTTGTTGATGTGCCTTCTAGCCCATGAATGAAGGTGCCCTTTGCCTTGGTGCACCCTTCTTCTCTTGCTAATCCTTTATCCCTTTGCCTTGCCCTTTTCCTTTTCCTTGAGATTCCTTTTCCTTTTCCTTTTCCCACTTGAATCTTTACTTTTCTCTTTCCCTTTGCCTTGAACTTGGTGCCCTCTACACAAGTGTGCCTCCCTCTTTGGCATAGTGCGCATTAAGCTCTAGTGTGCCCCTCCTCTAGCAATATCTCCCACAAAAGGAACCGTTTGCCCTTAGCTTCTCACTAAGGATCCCTCAAGATAGTGCGTCCCTCCTCCTCCATGAATGCTCTCATGAAATATGGTGTGCCCTCATTGAATCATTATGCCCTCCTTCCTGCAAGTGCGCCCCTTACCTAGAATGTGCCCTTCCTCTTGAGAATACACCCAACACCATGGAAGCACCCTCTCACAAGCAATGCACCCTCCAAGCTCAAGTAGTGATGCCCTTCTCCCTTGTTCTCCCTCCTCTCCTCAAGAATGCGCCCAAGAGCTCCAAACCCTGAACCTCTCCTACTCTTCACTCCTCCTCACCCAAATCTCTCAAGTGAGCAAGTGAACAATGAATCTCTTTGTTACCCTTTTTCCCTCCTTTAGCTTCTCTTTGCCAAACCCTAAAATATCAATGGCCTAGATCCAATCTAGCCATGTCTAATCAATGGAAGAGGTTAATCCAAAAATATCACTTAGGAAACCCACTTTCTCAAGTTTCCTTAGTTTGCCTCATGTCCTTTAATTCACCCACAAAGTGAATTAAATGTCACTTTAATAACTTAAGTGGCATATTTCACTTTTGATTTAAACTCCTAAGTCAATGTAAAATTAAAACATAAAGTAAAATAATAAACCAATATTCTCTTTTTTATATTTAGAGACTCACAAACACAAGAAAACCACTTTCCAAGGTACCCAAATCTAAACAAATATCAATAAACATTCATACATATTAACCATATATAACACATAGTTTATAAAAAATATTTATTTACCATGGTGAGATATACGTACTCAAGATTAGCTTATTCAAACAAGAATTGTTATTTTTTCTTTATTAAAAAACATGAATTAATTTATAAAAAATATTCATTTACCATTGTATATCTGAGATATACACGTACTCAAGATTAGTTTATTCAAGCAAGAATTATTATTTTTTCCTTCTTTAAAAAAACATGAATAAAATTGATAGATAGTTAAGAATTGTTTATTTAAGTTATCATAGTACTATTATTTTCATGGTAAGAAAAACATTCAATCGTATTTTCATATATAATTAAATAATTTAAAATGTAGTATATTATTTTTTTATTTTATTTCGAATTGTTAAAAAAAATCATAATTTATAACTTCGTTATTATTTTCTTTCGAAGAAATACATTCCATTTGTATTTTCATATATAATTAAATAGAAAGACATTTTATTTATATTTTTATATATAACTAAATAATTTAAAGTGTAATGTATTGTCTTTTTTATTTGTAATAGTCATATATATATAATTAAATAATTTAAAGTGTAGTGTATTGTCTTTTTTATTTTATTTAGAATAGTTAAAAAAAAATCCTAATTTACTTCGTTATTATTTTCTTTTGAAAAAGTACATTTCATTTGTATTTTCATATATAACTAAATAGAAAGACATTTCATTTGTATTTTTATATATAGCTAAATAATTTAAAGTGTAATGTATTGTGTTTTTTTATTTGGAATAGTTAAAAAAGTTAAGACATTATTTATTACTTTGTTAATATCTATTTTATAATGTGTAAAAGAGTCGTTAGAATTTAACGGTCGAGGTGCTTAGAGGAGAGGGGCACATATAACTTTGGTGTATAGAAGGGTAATGCTTAGGTCTCATGAAATAGGGGCTGAGAAACTTTTGGACTAAGCCAAACAGATTCATAACCAGAGCATTAGCAAAAGATGGAGGAGTTAGTGAATAGAGTTAGGTAGAGAAGGACGTAGATTGAAAAGAAACTAAGCATGAAAGAGTTTCAATATTAGGTAAAAGATTCTAGGTTTTCAAGGTCCAAATACACCAGAGTATTCATGGCAATGGATTTTTATCCGTTAGACAAGACTCTCATTGCCTTATCAATGGGGAATAAGGAGGACAAACAAACCTAATTCTTGGACAAGATCAGTGGATTGGAAGCAAAGTTTAATGTTCTATGTAGAGTGTTTTATGGGATCAGCTTCAAGGTGACTAAATAGGATCTAGATAAGGAAGAGGAAATAGTGGATGTGACGAACACATCGAGCTCTCCAAGAACTAGTGCCAACCCGATCAATATAGAAGAAGATGATGTCAATGGAAATGCCAAAGAACATGAGATCCTTAGTGACTCAAGTCTAACCAAGCCACCTCAAAACTAACCAAGCAATCAACCAATGATATCTCAGGTTTCTCTAGAATTTTTTCTCAGTCTCAAATGGTCTTGTAGATGACCATAGACTACATCAAACACTTAATGACTTTCTTAAACATAACATTGTTGTTATATGAAACCATTTGAACTCTATTTTTCTTTTTGGTAGATCTCAAACCGATTGTAAAACTTTTTATACAATATTAATACAAAAGTATCTTAGTTTTAAAAAGAAAACACATTTAAAATATTTAAAGAGTTTAGTTTATAATGTTATTATTTTAATTAATAATAAAATATTTAATTTATTATTTATAGTTTTAAAGTTATATTTTATTGAAAAAACATGTTTCCCTCTCAGTATGAGGTCTCGCTTAAGAGAATCAAGGGAGTCAAACCTATGACCAATAAGAATCGTGAGGTCTCGCTTAAGAGAATTAAGGGAGTCAAACCTATAACCAATAAAAATATCGATAAACTSACTTGTAGCTCTAAACTAATTAAACTAATCCTTGAAAATATTTCAGTAATATTTGTATATTTTCAAAGTTAAATTTTGTTAGTAATATTATGTATATCTTGGTTTTAAGGATTCAATTTACTTTAATTTTAAAAGTTATATTTATTTTATAATATGAAAAATTTCAAAGTTAAATTTCGTCATATTATGTATATCTTGGTTTTAAGGAATCAATTTACTTTAGTTTTAAAAGTTATATTTATTTTATAATATGAAAAATGAAATTTGATTTTTTTTAATTATAAAATTTAGTATATGTAATAACTATTTATTAATAAAAACAATTCATTTTATTAATTTAAAATAATATTTAAATACCATATTGTCTTTAAATTATTTTAAATCATTTTTATTGTTTTTATATTAAAATAATTAATTTAGTTTTAATAAAAAAAATTGAAATTATAATAATATGATGGAAAATGGTCAATCTTAGTTAACCATGATAAAAATGTCACAATATAGAAAAACCATTAAAGAACGTTTAAATCTAACCTAACCCTTGAGGAACATCATATTAGATCATAACTATTGAGGAATGTAGAAATTCAACATAAGTCAACCAAGATGAATGTC
>ML780711.1:1136569-1203813 GCA_009831015.1 Picea engelmannii | reverse complement strand
TTATTAGTGTTGTCTTCCTTTATTTATTAAATAATGCATTCTTAATGTATTATCTTAACAATGTCTTTATTTTTTTTATTACTTTCTTATTACTAAATATAATACTTTATTATTTTTATTTTTATTAACTTTATTAAATAATTGGTTATTTACTACTTTATTTTTTCTAAATTAATTTATAATATACAAATATATTTTTTCGTTAATAATGTATTTATTTTGTTATTTTTTTTTATATATATAATTTTCTAATTTATAAATAATTCTTGTTTAATATTACTTTTATTAGTTATAATCAATTGAGAATTAATAATTTTATTATTATTAATTAATAAATATTACTATTAAATAATTTCTAATTAAATAATTTTTGATAATTAAATAATCATTTTTAATAATTTWGTTATGATTTAATATTTTTAATATATTAACTAATATATTAATTAATTAATACATTAGTGTATTTATACATTATTAATGTTGTTTTCCTTTATTTATATATAATGTATTATTTTAACAATGTCCTTTTTTTTTTTCTTATTATTATATTATTATTATATGTAATACTTTATTATTTTTGTTTTTATTAACTTTATTAAATACTTTGTTATTTACTATTTTATTTTTTATAAATTAATTTATAATATATAAATGTATTTTTTCCATTATTATTGTATTATTTTAATAATGCATTTATTTTTTATTAATTTATTTATTTCTCTATATTATTTTCTAATTTATAAATACTTTTTATTTAATATTAATTTTTTTATCTAAAATCAATTGAGAATTAATAATTTAATTATTATTAATTAATAAATATTATTATATAATTTCTAATTAATTAATTTTCTATAATTAAATAATCATTTATTTATTGTTTAATATTTTTTTATACAGAAATAATAATTTATTATTATTTAATAATTAAATTATTATTTATTATTATTTAAGTATTATTATTACATTATTTAATTTTATATGAATATTAACTAATTTTTTAATTGTTTTATTTTAAATAATAATAGAGTAATTACTAAATAATATTTAAATATTACATTTAAATTGTATCAAAATATGTTTATGGTTGTGGCGATGCATGCCGGTCGTCAACTAGCAACAACCACATTAAGTAAAAAGTGGTTGATATACGCCGATCGGCGCCATTAATTAAAAAAAAATGGAAAATGACGTCGATCGGCGTATATCAACCACTTTTTACTTAATGTGGTTGTTGCTAGTAGTATTCTAATGAAAGATTAGCTTTTATATAAAATCACCCCCTCCCTATTTTGAAAGGCTTTCTAAATGTTTATGTTGTTTTTCATATTTTTAAAATTTCTTCGAATTTTAATTAGAATTAAATATTTTTACAATATTTACTTATCAACCTATCTTTGGATCTTATATCTCTAAAGAGAGTTTGATTTAACTTTTCAACATATTTTTTTCATCTTTAAAGATAATAACTAACTTATATTATTAAGAAAATACATATATATTATTGAAAAACTGTATTTGTTGGGCTTAAACGTTATGCCAAAAAATCCAAATTTATTGCTTAATTAACTTATGCCAAAAACATCCAATTTTATTGAATAACTAACTTATATTATTAAGAAAATACGTATATATTATTGAAAAACTGTATTTGTTGGGCTTAAACGTTATGCCAAAAACATCCAATTTTATTGAACACAACTCCCATGTGTACAAAGAATTAAATAAATTAAAGAAACGGATACCAACCATATCCTTCCCTGAAATGAAATAATGAAATGAGGAAGAAACCATACGATCCACAAGCGGATTACAAAGCGTTCCTAGGTTTTCCATCTTATCTTATCCAAAATAGAATCAGTGGTGTACATTAGTAGAACCAGAAGAAGTGCCTCATGCGTCATATAGGCTGGAAGAGCTTTCAAAGTGCATGCCTGCCTGCGAATATAGGCAGACTGTTGAAAGACAGACATACGCGATTCGCTTCTACACAATGATTCTTGTTGCAATAATATTGATTAATCCCACAACCAACATACTGCTCATGCTCAAGCTCATCATCGATCCAGCATCAGCAGAGGCAGGTGGCCCCTCGTGGCTGCCTGACGGAGAGAGTACCCCACCAGTAGTTACTGGAGGAAGAGCTGACGGATTAACAGACGTGGCGGGCGACTTAGTAGTAACTGTAGCCGCTGGACTTGGCGATGAAGTAGCAGGCAAAGGAGGACTGGAAACTGAACCCACCAATCAAAAACTAAATTAATTTTCATCTTCCACCACATTACAATGAAAATTGCAGTTCATTCTAATATCTTCGAATGACATTTGTATGTCATTTATAAAGAGCAATGGAGTTAATATTATCAAAAAATTGGCCAAAAAACGTACGTACCCGGAGTAGCAACTGGAGCACCTGCGCCTACTGATCCACAGAAACAGAAAGAAGCAACAGCAACTACAATTAGCACTGAAAACTTTACAATCCATTGTCATGAAGTAAGTAAACATTAGCGGTTATAATTAGCAATCAGAGTTTACCAGCAGCTGACATGCATTGGCTGAGTGTGGGAGTAGAAATTTTGCAGGTGCCTGGCAGAGTGAGAGCCCGATTTTGGTTGATAGGAATCCCCAAGGGAATGTTGTTGATAGGAATCCCCATGGGATTGTTGGTGGTCGTAAGAAGCTGGCAGACACAGACGGAGCTGCTGTCAACTGTTGAAGCAAGGGCGGTGCAGCAGCCCTGTGTTGGACTATTATTATTGGCTCCTCCCTGCAAGAAGCCCTGTGTAATTAGAATGTCCTCTTAATGGATAGCAGGGTTGTCCATGTCATTACTGTCATGTATGGTTTAATAATCCTCATTTGCATGGAAAACTTTAAAAGTTGGTTCGGGTTAATCATTTTAAATATTCAATAAAAAATTTAAACCATGTTTTTATTGATAGTTTTTAAAAATAAACCTAGAGTAAATCTATAAGGATATAAATTTGAAATTTGAGTAAACCTATAAGGATATAAATAAATAAAACAATAAAAATGAAGTAGTTTTATTTCTTTCTCTTTGAAAATCCATCACTCTTATTTTATTATTTTAACTATTATTTTATTATTTTCCCATTCTAGACCTCAAATTTCCCTTAATGATTGTAAATGGTGGGAATATTATAATCAGGTTTTTATTCTTAAATTTCAAACAAAGTTATAGAAACTGCAGAAGTAATAGGGAGGGATCCTCTATCACTTGCTTCTGAGGCTACAATTAAAATTGTTGCAAATAAGTACTGCATTTTGGATTCTTCTTGTATAGCTTGTTGAACCAAGAACTATTCATTGAAATGCAAATGTGAATTTCTTGATGTTGGCCATTTAAGTGTAGGTTTAGGGAGGAAGCAAGACATGTGACATATAACATGTTTGCAATTGTTTGGCTTGCAATTGGGACCGAGAAAAACATCACTAAAATGCAGAAGGCCATCAATCATACATTTAATGAAACAATATCAACATCTATTGAATGGAACAATATCAATATCTACTTTGAACATTGAATGGAACAATATCAACATCTATTGAATGGAACAATATCAATATCTACTTTTTAATCTTTGAAAATGAAGAAGTCTAGCAAAGCAATCACTACTGCATCCAAATGAATCTACATTTAGCATCTAATTGGAATTCCATTGATTCTCTTTACATATTTAGTAGTAATATAGTTTTTCATGAATCCCATTTGGGTTCATGTAAAAGCTATTCATTCACCATTGTATATCTCAAATACAAGTACTCAAGATTAGCTTATTCAAGCGAGTGAACAATTATTAGTCCCTACCGAAGGCGTAGAGGGACTAGCGATCGATAATTCGTTGACTTCATATTAGTTTTTAGTTTGACTCAAATTTTTTGCATAATCTCTATTGTTCGAACTAGAGAACTGAAAACCTTATTTTTTATATAATAAAAAAACCCTTATATGTCATGATCTCAATGAATAATAGATTTGAGGTCTTATTGTCAACTTCTCTATTCCTAATGTTTTATATGTTGACATATCCAAAGTTTTTATCATCTATTGTCTTTTTGAATTTGTATTATTCATATTGAAATGTTTAGATATCTAAAGTTTTGAGCATGGATAGTAAGTTTTTTATTAGTTGACTTCATATTACTTTGTCCTTTGAGTAAAAAAAATTTGCATAGTCTCCATTGTTCGAACTATTTTTATTATTATTATTATTATTCTTTATTATTACGTACTTAGAGAGGCATTTTCATTAGTATGTATGTAAGCAGGCCTACCACACTGCATTCTTTCTTAAATGTTTGCACAGTGCAAGGGCCTTCGACAGTTCTGACAGCCTTAAGTGTTTACCCTCATAGCCTTAAATGTTTACTCAACAGGCATGTTACAATACAATTTCCTCCAATTTTTGGATACAGTCTTGTCTGCAGTGAATTTGGGCAATATTGCTCTTCACCGGTATTACTAGTTCATTGGTTGATGCTTTCTCATTGGTTCGTTCAATGATTCTTATTGTTGTTTGATTCAAATTTGAAAAGTCGAGGTCCTGTAGCTACAGTTGGACTTCTTGGTGCTTGTTCACTAGTTTGTTGTTTGTTTCTTGCTCTTGTTTGCTTCAACTTTGCAAGGTTGGGGTCATGCATCCGCAATTAGACCTGTTGTTGCACTTTACGCGGTTTGGAGCTGCGCTTTTGTCATTCCTCGTTCACAGTTAAGTTTCAGTTCCATGGTTTCGTTTCTATTCATTATTTGTTGTTTACTATTTGTAGCTTGCACGCAAGAATTTTCAATACTAGGAATCATTGAGTCAAAATCCTCTTGCAGAACATCTTTCTGTGTGACTATTATGACCAGAGAAACAATAGTGTTCTCTTGTCTTGTCCTTGTTCTTAAACATTAATGTTCTATTAATGTTCTATACATAACCCACCTCTGTCGTAGCCATAGTGACATATAAAAAAGAAAATCGAATTTTTCTCCTCATTTTATCTGGTCCTGAAAACCATACGTTTGGTGCATTTTTCCAAGTTTATTCCCTTCCAAAACGTCTTTTTCCCCTTTGAATGTCGATGTTGGACACATAACCCACATTTGTTTGCAGCTGCAGTGACATATAAAAAAGGAAATCAAATGTTCTCCTCATATTTTATGTTTCTGGAAACCATACATTTGGTGCAATTTTTCCAGGTTGTTCCCTTCCAATCACATATGCCAAGTTCCACGTCCTAGATATTGTACCATATCTCTTTCGAAAATAGAAATGCAAAGGGGTTTACAAAATTAATTCATAGTTGTCATTGCGGAGCAATCATATGCCAGGACCTTGTGACAAGGCATGATTTGATTCTCTGAATCAAAAACCTTGTTTACATATTGGTTTTATGTTGTCCTTCATGTCTTGCAAAGCATATTCTTCCACTGAAATGCTTATAGGATGCATGCGCGGAATAGGTTCAAAAATGATATGCCTTGAATACTCGATCTTTGTGTTGAGCAAATTTACAGTGTTATTGCATTTGCGTTGTCTCTTCTGTTTGGTTCATTGTTCACCATACGCTTGTTTGTTTGTCATATGTTGTAGAGACTAGGGGGGTTGAATTTGATAGGAAGAAGGTTGAAGGATACATAGAAGAATTGGTATGCAATTCCGCACTTATAGTTTTCATTTTTATTTTTTTCTCTATTTGCATATTATCTGAATATAGCTAAGAAACATATTGAAAATCACAACTTAGGAGATGAAGCAAGTAATAGATGTTGATTCCTATGGAATAGATACAAAATCCATTGTACATGACATCATTGACCAGGGATTGCATAGCAATGGGATTTTTAGATTGGATGCATTCGCGTATACTGTGGGAGATAACTTCTTCAATGCATTCCAAGTTCTATTGCATTTTCGTTATTCCTTGACTGACTTGCGCAATGGATTGATAGATTATTTCTTGGGATGTTTAGAAAATGGTGACGTTGAGGCATTGGATTCATATCAATACGAATTGGCATATGATTTTCTTTTCCAGTTGCATGGAATACATGATGTCACTATGTATTTTTTAAAGATGTGGTTGTCTGCATCTACAAATCTGCCTGCACATGAGAGGGGACTTTGGGGAGATACATTTTGTATACGGTGGTTGTCCAAGTGGTTGAATATATCAATTGGAATATGGTCATTGACAAGAAAAACAAGATATCTACTATTCAACAAAACTGCATCTAGGGATCCATATTGCATCTTGTTCCATGATGTCAATCCTTTCAATGGTCATTATGAACCACTACTCTATAGAAAATTATCCATATGCAATCTTGGAGAAACTCATATTTACATGTCCCTCATTTGAAAAGACCTTGAATCGCATTGGAAATGAATTGTGCATCATATACACTCCCATGGCTTGCACATAGAGACAACTATTGCATCTAGTTGTGGAGATAGTTTGTTCAATGAAATTTTCTATTTGGTAACAACAGAGTTCAATGTGCACTCATTGTGGATTTACATTGTACAATCATATTTCAGTGCAATTATAGGCGACAACCAAGAGGCTTTTAACTGCTCACATCAACACCTTTTACCATATCTCCTATAAAGTATGATGATAATTGGAAGTTGGTAACAATACCTTGTAAACATGGCACTTCCATATTAGAAAGTAAGTGTAGAGGGTGGTAGATTTTGTTTGCAATCGCTATCTATCATATTCAAAGTAAATATCCAGGTCTGGTCAGCCCTGTCGGATGGTACTGTCCATTCCTACTATGTTGATTGAAACTATGATCGAACAATTGACATTATGTCGTTGAAAAAAGATACGCCACACATCCATTATCAACCTTTGATGAGAAATACTACTAGTTCAAGGTCCACTGTCCATGCCACCCAAATCACATTGAATATGCATAAGCGTCGCGTGCTATTTAATGAGAATGAAACCGGTCCCAGTTGTGATGAGGCCATACAGAGCTTAAACAAAAAAATGTAGACTAACTTATCACAACTTGAAAAAGGTCATACGTGAGAGAAAAAAATGCATTGGTAGTATGATAAATACTACCAGTTCAGGATCCAGTGTCCATGCACCCAAACCGCATCGAGTCTGCATAAGCGTCACATGCTATTTAATTAGAATGAAACTCATCCCAGTTGTAATGAGGTCATACAGATCTTGAACAAAAAATGTAACCTAACTTGTGACAACTTGAAAAAGGTCATACGTGAGAGAAAAAAATACATTGGTGTGCTTCCTTCTAGATAGAAACTCACATATCACAACCTAAAAAAAGTGTTCATGCACAACATAATCACATTTTCTATTTAACACAAACAATAGATGTTGAATGAAAAAGAACATCATAGTTTGCACCATCGAGATGGTGATGATGCAATGCTCATAAGAAATGTTGATTCCACCTACAACATGGCTTGTCAACAAGTGAAACTAGTTTCCAATGGCAACCATAAGTTAACCTACCACATGTTGAAAAAATAGATACGTGAGAGAAACAGGTACAACCACATATCCCACAATGGTCATGGTACTGACCGAGAAAAAAAAATCACATTTCGTGGGCTAGAGCCAACACCATGCACTACTAGCAATGAAAACCAGCAAACACTTTCTATGCATGCTTGTCTAGGGAAGAAATATGCAAAACATATCTATATGAAACAAATTAAAGACACTCCTTCCATTTCGTGTGCAATTTGCGATTAATTGAATTTCGTAAAAAACACTAATTCTTTCACGCCTCATTTGGATGACACTCCTTCTTTCACGCCTCATTTGGAAGTAGAATACCTCAGCTTGACACTAAATTATAGAACATTTTCCAGTGGCAATAATTGTCTTCCATGCAAATGATCACTTGAAAATGGAAAATTGTCACACTTTGCAACGCCTGACCAAATAAGATATAATACAACACTACCAGATGTAAGTACACTTACAAAACTTGAAGAGAGACTTGTGTCTCTGCGAATTGCACTTGCACAAATCAGACCCTAGGGCTATAAATGAGCCCAAATGGGCTTAACATGATCAATTATTAATGTGCATGTCCAACTAGATGTTGTACTAAAATCCTTGCCACAATTCATTAGCGATACAATGACAATTGTTGTAGCTCTCAAAATATGCTTGCAATACAAGAATGCATACCATACAGGTAAATTCCGTGTGCATGTTTTCATGAAAGAATTAAAAGAATTATGTTCCAGGGGCCTGTAAAAATCACAGAACATTTGTATAAATGAGAACTAGAACAATGTTCTTGGAGAAGGGGATGACAACTTTACACAGACTTTTGAGACTGTTAGTGAATTTGATACAAGCGATGAATCGGAGAATGAAAGACCTATTGAAACATTGATACATGGATTCACTGACTCACAACTCATTCGTGACTTGCAAGACAAGATTGTCGAAATTGCACCTGCTAAAGGGCAACGTACACTTGGAATATTCAAGGAAAAATTTGTTGAGGAAATGACTTCCCAACACTGTTCTATGGAGATCCATGTCCCAATGACATTACAAAACAATTCATCTACCATAAAATAGTTCAATGGGAAATGATGCATTCAAGCAGTGACTTCTCCTGTCACATAACAAATTTGTTTTTCAAAACAATGTGCATAATAATTGAGCAAGTGCTCTCTTGCATGTGGGTGTGAATAAGAAAAGGCCAACTACAAGGAAGAAAGTTATCGGCCAAAGATGTCAAGCACAAAGCAAACCTAGAAAAAATCCTAAAATTTGATATTGGATACATAGATTTCAAAAACATTCACATCTCTCTTGACTATTTGCAATGATTCGACAATTGGGACCGCCAACATTTTTCATCACATTTACAAGTGCAGAGCATCACTGGGATCCGTTGGTGGCTACAGTGTATGCATTGTATAGGAACAAGAAAAAGAAAAAAAAAAACTGATACATTGGAAAATGATGACATTGACTACATCATAAGAAAAGATCCAGTGACATGTACTCGCTACTATAGGCATAGCATAAATTCTTTGAGGCAATTGATATGCCATGATGAAATGTTCTTCAAAAAAATATCAGACTACTTTTTTGTGACTGGGTTCTAGAATAGAGGGAGTGAGCATAACCATGCATTGTTGTGGATAGAGGGTGCATCGGTCTATGGAAATGACAACAACTCATAGATTGATCAGTTTGTGGACGAATACATGACATGCAACACAGATCATTTGGATCCATCACTTGCCAAAGTTCATAGACATTATCATACAAGAAGATGTAAAAAACAAAAATTCACACTACAGATACAACTTCCCTGTGCCGCCAATGAGAACAAAAAGAATCATAGAGCCAATTATTTTAGAGGACAATGTTGTCATTGAGAAATCTAAATCCTTGTTCGCATTTCCAGAACAACGATACTTTGATGAGTTAATGAGCTTCAACGACTTCTTGACACAACTAAATCTAACAGAAGATGAGTACATCCAAGCCATACAATGTACACTTAAACAACCAACAGTTTTCCTTAAATGAAAATTTTCCCATATTTGGAACAACAGTTTCTCCAAGGACATGCCAGTTATGTGCAATGCAAATACAAATGCATAGTATGTCCTCAATGCATATGTTGCAGCATCATATTGTACCTCATATATGACAAAGGTTAACAAATCTATGACAAGTGCATTCAGAAGAATACATAAAGAACATGAAGAAGTCATATTGATGCTATGCAAATGATACATAGGCTTAGAAATATATTACTTAATCTTCAACAAATGTCTACTCAACAAGCAGTCCACATTGCACTTTCCCTGCCCCTCAATTGTAGTTCAAGGAAATGTGTCTTCATAAACACATCTCCAATTGAGAAACGAACATTTGTGCTTAAACCACCGTCTTTGCTAGAACAAGAGCCTGAAAATTCAGAGGGTGTACTATGTCGCTCTATTAGTGATTATTACCTCCAACGTCCATCTCCTATTAAGCATATATGCTTAGCAGATTTCGTATCGCATTACAAAAAAATGGTGCACCCATATCAAAAATAAATAAATAAAACCATATGTAATACGCTTTGTCAAATATAACAAACATACTAGCTATGAAAACTATTGTAGAGAAAAACTATTGTTATACGTTCTGTTTGATCAAAATGAAAACACATTAAAACATAACTTCCCTACCTGCGTATATTTCTTATGAGAGTACAATATAAACCAATGAATCTATATTTACATACAATGTTAATCCAACATGGGGTGATCTAGAAAGTGAAGTTCATGAACTACAAAACCCTAACAATGTTGATGAGACATTCATAAACCATAAAACAACTAGAACTCTATGTGAGTCCTATGAATTGAAAGCAGATTTGCCTCGTCCTCGAGCAACTGACATTGAAAAACATATCAGTCTTGGATTTCAAGTCACAAACCATTCTTTCCTTATTGAAAATAATGAATACCATAGAATCAAATGTCTGTTGAATCGAGAGCAGCAAACAATTATAAAGGAAATTGCAATTAAAAAATGCTTGAACATGCACACTCATGTGCACTTATTCCTTACGGGCGGGGTGGTAACAGGAAAGACATTCACAATGAAAGCATTATTCCAAATTCTTATACGAATCTATGATTCAAACAATTCCTCTGATCCTATGAAACCGAAGGGGATAATAGTTTCATACAGAGGAAAAGATGCATATAATGCAAGTGGAACAACAGTCCACTCTGCATTTTTTATGCCTTTTAACAAGTCACAGTTTCTTCCACTCAACAAGGAAATGTTAGATACATTGTCTAAGTTTTATGTCGAACTAAAAATTGTCTTCATAGATGAGGCATCTTTGATTGGAAGTCGCTTATTTTATTCCATTGACAACCGACTGAGAAACATAAAACATGTGCACACCAAATACTTTGGAAACATTGACATGATATTCTATGGGGATCTTTACCAGGGGCAACCCATCCAAGATCATTTGATATTTTAACAACCTACAGTCAATATACAAATAGTGACGCATGACTTATGGAAAGACAATATAAAATTCTTTGGATTACATATTACAATGCACCAGACAGATGAAACATTTATTGCAATTATGAATAGAATGTGTACAAACATCCAAATACATGATGACTTAACATATATCAATTCAAGGTGCATGTGACCTGCACCAACAGATGCAACCTTCCCTTAACTATTCTACACAAATAAGGATGTTGCAATGCATAACAGGTACATGATATCGCTCATGCATGGCGATGATATCATCATCAATTCAATTGACCTCGAAGAAGAAAACCATGGAAATGTACCACGTCATGAACATACAACCACTTTGCCTTTGCAACTTGTCCTGAAATTAGATATGTTGGTTGAAATATATGCATGCAACTATGATTCACAGGATGGCTTGGTAAATGGTGCAGATGGAATACTCAAAGGCTATACCAAAACAGAAAAAGTTGATGTCTCCGGATTAAGTTCCATGAGCCGCATATAGGCCACCGACAAACAAACAAGTTGGCTTATCTATATAATTCAAAAATTGCACGTGATTGGACACCTATCTTATGAATATCAAAACTAGTATTGACATCAGCAAAGA
Organism: Picea engelmannii; assembly: GCA_009831015.1. Lineage (NCBI taxonomy): Eukaryota > Viridiplantae > Streptophyta > Pinopsida > Pinales > Pinaceae > Picea > Picea engelmannii. The sequence goes on along the minus strand of ML780711.1, from coordinate 1,192,169 downwards.
TAGGTCAACTGAAGATTTGAAAACAAATTCCAATTAAACTTTCATGTGCACGTACAGTCTAGGATTGCAAGGACTAACACTTGATAGTGTTTCATTTGACCCTGTTGGAATTCAAATACATGGACTTGTATACACAACACTTTCCCATGTCAGAATTATAGACTCCTTGTATTTACTAAGCTCTCTTACAAAATATAACTTCAAAGTCAAACACAAATTTGATATTGAGATGCAACGCCTTAGGACTAGCGCAAAGTGGCATCTACAGTATGATTACCAATCCATACAAACAAACTCATCTGTATCAATTCTCTCACTTAACATGCACATATGGATGATATACTCAATGACTATGACACAATGCAATCCAATATTCTATGCTTACAGAAAACATACATGACATTATGCATGCAAACCAAGCAATTTCCAAATCATAATTGCATATTAAGTTACATTACACATGGGGTGATGATATTAGTGAAAAAACATGTAACAATTTTGGAGCATATGCATTTCGAAGAAAACAATGTTGAGATGGTTCTTGCAAAAGTAATTTTCCATGGATCAGAAATTGCAATACCGAATCTCTATGTTTCTCTGCATGCAACATTCTCCAACATACTAAATGTTCTTTCCAATGCATTAGAGCATTTTCATCTAAACGAAACCATTGTCATTGTATGATACTTCAATATTGGCATGCTACAAAACAATGCTAGAACAAAAGAATTGGAAAAATACATGTGCAAATACAGTCTCCGCTTTCTTTTGGATAAGATAAACCATATACAAAACACACTTATTGATCGTGTATGGTCGAATGTGCCCATTTCTCAATACGACGTCTTTATCTTAGACACATACTGGTTTGATCACGATACAATTGGTATTGCGCTTGAATTATGAAATATACATCAAACATATTGAAAAATCATATTTCTATGTCTCAAAGAATACCTATCTAGCTTGTTGCACAAAACCAAGTTATCCAACTTCTTAGTTTTTCCTAGTTTGTAATTGATTTTAGACACACACAAAAAATTTACACAATTTTTTATATATACACATACATGGATGAAGAAAAAAAAAACATGTACATTCTTTTAACACTATCTGTTACTCTATTCCTTTTATTTTAGTTTATTTATTGTATGTACATATTCCTTGTTTTTTCCTTACATATCAACTTACGTTCATGTTCATTTTGTTTTGTACTTTCCTTCATTGAAACAAACAGGAAAACTGGACAACACAAAGAACTCTTAACCGGAAATGTAGAAGAATACATACAAAGGTGCATACTTCTACCCATATTCCATATCCAATTGTTTTTCATTTACTCTGTCTATATTTATCCCATCGGTTTGTATCACTTCTATTTTTTTCCTTAGATATTGCATATCTTCCTGTATATTAACTTATCTTCATGTCAATTGTATTTTATGTGTCGCTACCTTGAAACAAATAAATTTGTACTCCATCTTTTTTTCATGTGTTCCTACATAGCAACTTGCCTTCATGTCCATTGTATTCTCTGTATTGCTACATTAAAAAAAGAACAGACTAATTGAACACGAGGATGGATCCTCATGTGCCACATCTCAGAAAGCTAGAGTACAATCTTCCAAAAGGTATGGCTGCAGTGGTGCCACAACAAATACAATACATATGCCTAATGCACATCCATATCGAGTATGAACAATATACACATGTTCATAGCCACTGTTTCAAAAGTGACATGGGCATGAGCAGTGAATCGTAGCAAACATCAGCACAACGACAATGTCAAAGGTACGAATTCATAGATTATGCTCTTGATATGTTTACAAAAAAAATATCCGCGGTTATTTATTCTACTATGCCATGGTAAATATGTTTATTTCATTTACACCACATGTTTTTTAGTTCACAAGAACTATCGACAAGTAGAAGTGAAACCTCCATCATAGTACAAGTTCTAGAGACTAAGAGGTATGGTTAAAAAACTTTGATCTGCATATGTTATCCAATTTGTGCATATATTTAAGCTTGTCATATTTTAGAATATGCTTGCATGTAAGAATGTCAAGTCATATATTTTGTCTATTGCTTGTTGAAATAGATATAAACAACATCTCTTTTAACTTGAACCAGGGTCTGTTGAGCTCCAGCTATATTTCATGGCTGAGAATGTTTTTCCCATATTTGATGTGTTTCTATCACTTGATAATTATCAGACTAAGTGTTGTTGTTGTGTGAGACATACAGTACTTTGCTCCCTTTATTTTTCCTCTTCTATACTTACCCGTTTTTCCCTTTTTTTATTCCCCTCTAGTATTCATTTCTGGTTCTATACTTAGTTGCATATCTATGCTCACGGGTTCCCGGGGTGGCAGAGTGAGAAATTATATACCCCTCTATATCTTCACATCACGAGTTTGACCGACCATCGTTCGTTTCCATACTTAGCCAATTTTATGGCTGCGGGTTCCCGCGTAGGCACTATCGAACTCTCATGCCTCATGTTTGAGGTATACATCTTGCACCCAAAACTTCAGTGATATACAATTCGACCCTGAAGTAGTTCAAACTCCCAAGCCTCGCTCTACCTATGATGACTCCGTCTGAATGCTTGCATATAATAATTCCAAGTCATATATTTTGTGAACCAGGGTCTGTTGAGATCCAACTATATTCCATGGCTAAGAATTTGTTTCCCATAGTTGATGTGTTTCTATCGCTTGATAATTATTAGACTAAGTGTTGTTGTGTGAGGCATAAATTTCTTTGCTCCCTTTCTTTTTCCTCTTCTATACTTACCCGTTTTTCCCTTTTATTCTTCCCCTCTATTATTCGTTTTTGGTTCTATACTTAGTCGCATATCTATTCTCGCGGGTTCCTGGGGTGGCAAAGTGATAAATTCTATATCCATATATATCTTCACATAATTAGCCAATTTTATGGCCACGGGTTCCTGCGTAGGCGCTATCGAACTCTCATGCCCCGTGTTTGAGTTTCGTTCATTTCCATACTTAGCCAATTTTATGGTCGTGGGTTCCTGCGTAGATGCTATCAAACTCTTATGCCCCATGTTCGAGTATACATCTTACACCCAAAACTTCAGTTATATACAATTCGACCCCAGACTCCTTGAACTCCCAAGCCTCGCTCTACCTACGATGACTCTATCTGAATGATTGCATATAAGAATGCCAAGTCATATATTTTGTCTATTGCTTGTTAAGGTAGATATAAACAACATCTCTTTTATCTTGAACCAAGGTATGCTGAGCTTCAACTATATTCCATGGCTGAGAATGTTTTTCCCATAGTTGATGTGTTTCTTTCGCTTGATAATTATCAGACTAAGTGTTCTTGTGTGAGGCATAAAGTTTTTTTCTCCCTTTATTTTTCCTCTTCTATACTTATCCATTTTTCTCTTTTCTTCATTCCCTCTATTACCTGTTTTTGGTTCTATAATTAGTCACATATCTATGCTCGCAGGTTCCCGGGGTGGAAAAGTGAGAAATTCTATATCCGTCTATATCTTCACATCACGAGTTTGACCGACCATCCCTCATTTCCACACTTAACCAATTTTATGGCCGTGGGTTCCCACGTAGGCACTATTGAACTCTCATGCCCCGTGTTTGGGTATACATCTTGCACCCAAAACTTTGGTGATCTACAATTCAACCCCAGACTCTTTGAACTCGCAAGTCTCACTCTACCTACGATGACTCTGTCTAACCACCCTTCCTTTCCATACTTAAGACCGAGTGTTGTTGTGTGACGCATAAAGTTCTTTTCTCCCTTTCTTTTTCCTCTTATATACTTGCTCGTTTTTCCCTATTATTCTTCCCCTCTATTATTCGTTTCTGGTTCTATACTTAGTTGCATATCTATGCTCGCAGGTTCCTGGGGTTGCGGAGTGAGAAATTATATATCCATCTATATCTTCACATCACGAGTCCGGCCGACCGTAGTTTGTTTCCATACTTAGCCAATTTTATGGTCACGGGTTCCCGACTACACCCTATCGAACTCTCATGCCCCGTGTTCGAGGTATACATCTTGTAGCCAAAACTTTGGTGATCTTCAATTTGACCCCGGAATCCTCAAAATTGCAAGCCTCACTCTACCTACGAGCTTGTTGAAATAGATATAAACAACATCTCTTTGGACTTGAACCAGGGTCTATTGAGATCCAACTATATTTCATGGCTGCGAATGTTTTTCCCATAGTTTATGTGTTTCTATTGCTTGATAATTATCAGACTAAGTGTTGTTGTGTGAGGCATAAATTTATTTTCTCCCTTTCTTTTTCCTCTTCTATACTTATTGTTTTTTCCCTTTTCTTCTTCCCTTCTGTTACCCGTTTATGATTCTATACTTAGTTTCATTTCTATGCTTGTGGGTTCCCGGGTGGCAAACTGAGAAATTGTATATCCATCTATATCTTCACATCATGAGTTCGACCAGTCGTCATTCATTTCCATACTTAGCCAATTTTATGGCCACGGGTTTGTTACACATTATTTTCGTCATCCCTATGATCGTTAATGATGTAAACCTATATGTTGCCTTCAGAGGGGTCACAGTGGCCTGAGTTCCTAAAGAGAGAAGGAAGAAGAACTTCTCCTGAGAAAAGAAGTTGCATTTTCCTATGTAAAAACCTTATAAAAATGGATGTTCGCAGGTTGCTATATAGGCAGGGTGCGAGAATGACCAATTCTCGCAGGTTGCACTATAGCCAAGGTGCGAACAGTTCGCAGGTTGCACTATAGCTAGGGTGCGAGAATGTCAGCACGTGGGAAAAACAAGTGTTTTCTCGAATCTTCTAGAAGGAGAATCTTCTATGGTGAGGTGGCATCCGAATGGTTTGGATCTTACTCACTTTCATGATTTAGTGGGATCATCCTAACCTCCTCACCTTATCTTCTTCAGCTTATAAAAGGAGAGGAGTTCTCATGGAGAAATTTAGCTTTTGGTTGGCTTGGAATTATTAGCTTGGTTGGAGTGGCTTTGAGATTTGCTTTGTCAAGATAGATTGTGAGTAGCTATCAGATCTATGGTTTCAGAATCCTTGGAGCAGGAAGTGTGTGGGGAACGAAGGATAGTAGGAAGGGACCTTACGACATCAAGGCTTTGGTTGTAAGTTTCTCTTTCAATTAATATGATACAGTGATATATTTCTTTCCCATAAAGTGAGATCTACTTTATTACATAATTCCTTGATCATATGTATAGATTAGCTATTGGATATATTATTTGCTTTCACTTTGGTTGGTTTGTGCTATTTTGATCTTGACCGCACAAGAGCGCTGGAGCGAAGCAAGGAACAACAAAGTCCAAGGAAGCGATTACAAGGTACATATCTTTTTCTCACTTCCAATTTAATTCAATAGTTAGATCTAGGGAAAGCGATATATTCTGTCCTGTTTTGTTCTAGATCCAGGTGGATCTAGGGAGATCGGTTTGTGTCCGCACTTACGGATTTATCCAATAACAAGGTTCCCAGGTAGGCGTTATCAAACTCTCATGCCCCATGTTTGGAGTATACATCATTCACCCAAAACTTAGGTGATCCACAATTCAACCCCAGACTACTCGAATTCGCAAGCCTCACTCTACCTATGATGACTCTATCTGACTGCTCGGCCTTTCCATACTTAGTTGATTCTTCAAAGTTTCGCGGGTTCATGGACTCCCAGGTTCACAAATGTTTCAAAGCATTTTTCGCTCCCCTCCATCCTCGCCACCTTCGCCCCTTCCCAATGTACATTAATATGCTTTTACTAGTGACAACTCACCACAAATGTTCGAAAATATTAGCATTAATAAGCAGAAATATTGAGTACATCTCCCATTAAAATGCATTAATGGGATAATATTATGGAATCTGATGAATTTTTTTGTGTCAATCTTGAATTGGCAAAAAAATGTTGGTTATTTTAGTGTTTTTAAGGCATCATCGTAGCAAGAATGCAATATTGTGCTAGCCCATTGTCATATACAAAGGTGATGACATGATGCCCCTCTCTAGTATTATGCATATATGATAGCTTGGCATATTTGAGAATATGCTTGCATATGAAAATGTTAATCCACCCTTCAAATTTGAACATGGTTTGCATTTGGGCCACAAAAAATACTAATAAAATAAAATAATATGAACAGTGTTTAAGTAAATATAAACAAATTATCTTTTAACTTGAACCTGATTTTGTCGAGCTCCAAGTATATTACATAGTTGACAATGTTTTTCCCATAGTTAATGTTTATGACCGTGAGTTCCTGGATTGGCGCTATCGAACTCTCATGCCCCTTGTTCTGTGATATACATCTTGCACACAAAACTTTCGGTATCTACAATTCAACCCTAGAATCCTCGAACTCGCAAGCTTCACTCTACATACGATGAGTCTGTCTGGTTCCGTCTGACCGCCCCTCCTTTTCATACTTAGTTGATTTCCCCACCACCTTTGCACATGTTCCCAATGCAAATTGATTACACTTTTATTAGTGACAATTCACCACACGGGTTCAAAAACATTGGCATTAATGAGAGAAAATTTCGAGGGCATCTCTCATTAAAATGCATTAAACCAATATTTATGGGAGATTATATTACCATCCTCCAATGTTCATTCTAAATACTATCACACAATTACTGTCACATGTTGCAATACAAACAAATCTTCATCAAAACATTATATTTTCTCACTGGCACCCCACATGCACCCCAGTCGCCTGAACTGAGTGATATTTGGATCCTTCAACTAAACCTCCCTATTATCGAATTGGCAGAGGTCAATATTATGGCATCTGAATTTTTTTTGTGTGTGGATCTTGAGCTCGGAAAAAATGCTATTTACTTTAGTTTTTTTAAGGCATTATACCCTGCCTTTCCATACTTAATCTATTCTTCACCTTCTATTGTTACAGATTTGCGGGTTCCCGCAATCCCATGTTCACAAAAGTTTCGAAGAAGTTTTTGATCCAGTCCATCCCCACCACCTTTGCATGCTTCCCAATGCACATTAATTATGCCTTTATTATTCACAACTCACTAGACACATAGAAAATATTGGCATTAATAGGCGAAAAGGTCACGGACATCTCCCATTAAAACAAATCAAACCAAGATTTACATGAGATTATATTATCATGCTCCAATGCTCATTTTAAATACTATCAAGAGAAAAGGAACGTTCTCATCACCTTATTGATGTAGCTCGACAACATTTATGTGGAGATACCTTGAATATTTTTGGGTGCGAGGACCAGAGTTTTCAATGGTCCAGATCTTATGACTACTACTCGGCCCCTTCTACCCAGAAGGAAGTTATTTAGACATCTGGAAGGAGTTGGTCACCTTATGCACTGAAAATTGTATTTTGAAGGAACAGATTATCCGATTGCGGGACCATTTCCGAGTCTCCCTATCGCCTCAATTATTTTGAAATATCTTAAGACTTCCCGACTCAATGCCTACTTTCAAGGGAGAAAATTTCAGAGTGTTCTTAAAGAATCATGATAATGAATTGGACCTCTTGCCAGAGTACTTAGAGAACCCAGCGATCGGTCTCAGGGACATGACCAAATTACAGGTTAGTGCATTTAAAAACCCTTTCCAAGAAATTGCATGGCTTTTCATGAGGATAACGGGACAAGAAAGTATAGCGAGCATCTCTCGGATGATTATGTATATTTTATATTTTATGGTGAAGGAACAAGCCCTCTTCCATTGGGGCAAGTTGATTTCCATTGAAATCTCTTCCCAGTTATTGCAATACACAAGGAAGAAGAAATTATTTATGTCATCTTATTTAATTTTCGTGGTAGCGCATTGTTGTCCATTCCCTGGATTATCTATGTGCAAGAAGGTAAACTGGGAATTTGAACCAGTAACCTTTTGGTACCAGATATTATGGAGACATGATGTCTCCCAACATTTTTATGAAGTCTTTAATGATTTTGTTTCAGTTTTTAAAGGATTGATATTTGGAAAGGATTTTCCCCGGTTGTCTGACTAGGCGACCAAGTTTCTGGATAGGAAGGGCACACTAGAAGAAATGGAGAACCATAATTTTATAAGGATTTTTGGGTCCAAACAAAATCCTTGCTTCCTTCCATGTCACATATCTAGTACAATGTTTTTTGTTGAAATAGCAAGGAAATACACCTACTGGTTGCATTTTTTCCATGAAAAGAGAAAAAGAAAATTCATCCCTCTGCCTTGGAAAGTCGTGGATTTCATAGTCAGGAATATGAACAAGATTGATGGTTTCACAGGCCACTTCCACACCTTCAATTTGAAATGTGCTGAAAAAGTAAAAGGGTTTGACCCTGATGACATTTTTGTAGAACACCTATTGGTTGTCGGTTCAACATTTCTTTCACTGACACTATCCTGAATGAATATGAAGATAAATCCTTAGGAATTCCTTCTCATGACACTGGCAACCTGGAGACAATACTCAACACCAATGATTCATACAAGAAGAAACGAAAAGGCCCAGGTGAGAAAAGTGCCCAATCCCCGACCACCACACCCAAGACTACAACATCTCAGAGAAACAGTCCAACGACCTACCCAAAAAAGAAAGTCACACATAGTTCTTCAGGCGGAGGAGGAGATAATAACCCTCCCTCTAGCAAAACTAAAAGTTCTCACAAACTTTTCGCGAGCAAAAAATGAAAAACAATAGTGCAAGAACAGGAGGGACCGAGGGGAGAAATTGATATCCACGATCTCTCCCTCAAAGATATGGAACTAGAAATTGGCATTGACAAAATGTTTCCCGACAATGACCATATAGAGAGCATTGCTCTGCATAATCCTGAGATGGAAATAATTGGGACCGATACCTTGGAAGAAAAAGAGTCTTTTGAATTTCAAAGCATTGTTTTTTACAGCGAATCCAAAAAATTGGTTATTGAAAAGAGAGATGTAAAGAATAAGAAAGGGAAATCTCGTTCAAAGATTAACCTATGGAACATGTGTCCTTCCTAGATCTCCTAGATACACCGAGCAACTAGAGATTCTCTAGACAACTCTATTAGAGGCCTTGAAGCGAAGAACACCAGGTTAAAGGAGTGAATCAAAGAATTGGAGGGAGCTCTAATGCCTCTTCCACTGTTTTCTACTCCTTTGGCAATGATTGGGCCCACCACACCTACGGCAAAGTTAAAAGGATCAAAAACTCTTCTCACATCATCCCTAGGTTATGTGGAAAAGAATATAAAGAGAAGAATGGAATTAATAACATAAGCTTGGGAGATGTTAAAGAGTATGGTCTCTTTTGGAACAAGAGCGCGTGCTTTTCATGAGTATCTACAAGCATATGTCAAGAACGAGCAAGGTTTCTACCTCGATGCAGTTGTAGAATTTGGTGTTAAAGTTACTGCTATGACGAAATTCAAAAGAAGAGAGGAGGATCTCCCTTCCTTGGATCAAATAAACCAACTAAATGCATGTTGGAAATAAAAGGTAAAAAACCTGAATGGTATCATTCAAGCATGTAGCTAGGCCATATCTAGAAGAGAAAAACTATTCAAGAAGCTAACTTAGATAGATCTAGCTGGTAGCACCAATGAAGTCCAAGACCCGAAATTGATATTCAACTCATTGTTTTTAACCAAGAAAACATTTGATGATCAAGTTCAGATATATAAAAGATTGCCATTTGAAAATTTATATGGCATTATTGAATATGGTGAAGATGATGTGAAAAACTAGCTAGTTGGTTATTCGATTAAAAACCAAGATATTCAAGAAGCATTACACAACCTTTCTATTGATCTAAGGGACTTGTAAAGTGAATTTTTCAATATAAAAATCTACCATGAAATCAACGTGGCTCCCATGAGGAGCTACATCGAAGAGTGGTTCAAAAAGGTTGTCGACAAGATTACCAATGAAGGGAAAAGGACGCTTCACACGGTTCCCATAACCACCGAGGAAAGCCATAAAAGGACATTGACGAGAAAATGACAAGGCATGGGACACATCATAGTAAGTTGATATTGATCACATTCTTTTGTCTTTGTCAATGTCTTCATCCAGTTACTCTATCTCTTTAAATACAAAGCTTTAATCGAGGACTCAAAGTTTTCTCTTTCTTCTTGCCAGGTCTTGTTGTTTTTCATCGCTGACTTTCTTCTTTCTACAAGCTTGATTCTTGTACATAATTCCTTTCTAGTCCATGGGAGCCCCAATCCCAGTCATTATGGAAAATGTATTTAAATTTCACAGAATATGTACTAAGCAATATATTTTTTTACAAATTCCAAGACAGTTATTTTGGGAAATATTCTCAAATGTATTTTGTAACCCAGTTTATATAAATATAAAATATTTGAGGTTGTTGTATGGTGATTTTCAATGTTTAGAATTTTGAATTTTGAATTTGTTTTAAAATTAACTCATTTCCCTGTACATGTTGGGGTTATGTTCTTATTTAAGTAGCTTCCCATATTTCAGAATATGCGTCCATATACAAAACGGTAAGTCGTATATTTTTTCTCTATTGCTTATGAGTTTGAGAAAAATTTGCGAGTCGAAAACACCTTTCAAATTGGAACATGGTTTACATTTGGACCACAAATAATCTATTAAGATACATTAATATGAATACATTTGAAATAAATATAAACAAAATCTCTTTAAACTTGAACCTGACTTTCTCAAGCTCTTGAATTGGTCGTGGGTTCTCGGGTTAGCGGACTGATAGATCCTCATCTCCATTTATATCGTCACATTATGAGCCCGACCAACCGTCATCCCTTTCAACACTTAGCCAATTATCTCACCGCGAGGTCCTAACTTAGAGCTATAGAATTCGTATGCCTCATGTTTCGTGATATACATCTTGCACCCAACACTTTTGTGATATACATATTGCACCCAACACTTTCGTGATATACATCTTGCACCCAACACTTCTGTGATTTACAATTCGACCCCAGACTCCTGGAACTCACAAGCTTCACTATACCCTAGTTCACAAAATTTTAAAACCATTTATTGCTCCCTTCAATCCCCTCCACATTCCTGGCCTTCCCAATGCACATTCATTATGTTTTTACTAGTGACAAATCAACACACAGGTTCGCTTATTCGCATAAATAAGAAAAAAATGCATTAAACCGTGATTTACGGGAGTCCGATCGACCGTCATTGCTTTTCATACCTAGCCAATTCTATGGTCATCGAATCCCGGTTTGGCGCAATCGAAATCTCATTCCCAGTGTTCTGTGATGCACATTTTGCACCCAAAAATTTCGTGATCTACAATTCCATACTTAGCCAATTTTATGGCCGTCGGTTCCTAAGTTGGCGCTATTATAAATCTTGCACCCAAAAATTTTGTGATCTACAATTCCATACTTAGCCAATTTTATGGCAGTCAGTTCTCGATTTGGCGCTATTATAAATCTTTCACCCAAAACTTCTGTGATCTACAATTTCATGATATACATCTTACATTGAAAGCTCTCGTGGTCTACAATTCCTCCAGCTCGCAAGCTTCACTCTACCCAGGTTCACAAATGTTTCAAAGCATTTATCGGTCCCTTGCATCCTCGCCACCTTTGTGCCCTTCCCAATGCACATTGATTATGCTTTTACTAGTGACAACTCAACACACATGTTCGAAAAAATTGGCATTCATAAGTGAAAACCTCAAGGACATCTCCCATTAATATGCATTAAACCATGACTTATGAGAGTCTAACCGACCACCCTTCCTTTCCATGCTTATCCAATTTTATGGCCGCGGGTTCTTGGCTTGACGCTATCAAACTCTCATTCCCCATGTTCTGTGATATACATCTTGCACCCAAAACTTGTGTGCTCTACAATTCCACCCCACACTCAAACTCACAAGCTTCACTCTACCCGAGTTCACAAAAAATTTCAAATCATTTATCCCTCCCTTCCATCTCTGCCACCTTCTCGCCCTTCCCAATGCACATTAATTATGCTTTGCTTACTGACATCTCACCACACAAGTTCGAAAGGATTAGCATTAATAAGCAAAAACCTTAAGGACAAGTCCCATTAAAACGCATTAAACCGCGATTCACTCGAAAACCTCGAGGACATCTCCCATTAATACGCACTAAACCGTGATTTACGGGAGTCCGACCAACCACCCTTCCTTTCCATACTTAGCCAATTTTATAGCCGTGGGTTCCCGAGTTGGCGTTATCAAACTCTCATTCCTCGTGTTCTGTGATATACATCTTGCACCCAAAACTTTCGTGAGCTACAATTCCACCCCGCACTCCTCGAATTCGCAAGCTTCACTCTACTCGGGTTCACAAAAAATTTCAAAGCATTTATCGCTCCCTTCCATCCCCACCACCTTCGTGCCCTTCCCAATGCAAATTAATTATGCTTTTATTACAGGCAACTCACCACACAGGTCCGAAAGCATTGGCATTAATAAGCGAAAACCTCGAGGACATCTCCCATTAGAATGCATTAAACCATGATTTACGCTAGATTGTATTATTAAATATCTTCTTCACATGTTACGTTTCATATTACTTTATGGGAAGATTCAATTTCATACTAATTTCTTTGTTCTTGCCATCTATTGGTGTGTAGATTATTTTTCAATAATTGTAAAGTAAGATATAAGTTATATCTTAAATTACTATTCAATGTAATTTCAATATAGCTTTTAATATTTACAATTTTCTTATCATTTCATTTCTAAAAAACAATTGAAAGTAACTTTTTAATATTTTTTCTTTTAGTTTTTTTCATTTAATTTTACATATTTCAACTTTCATTTCCTTATTGTTAAAGATCTATTCTAATTACCATTTACTTACCATATTGTTAATTTCTATTTTTTTAACAATATTCCTCATCTCTCCCCATCTTCCAAAAATCATCATCATGAATAATTATAAGGTGTCAACTATCATCTTCATTCCCAAATCTACTTGACAGGGACTAAATTATTTAAGTTATAACTGAATTATTATTTTCATAGTAAAAACATTTGATTTATATTTTCATATATAATTAAAAAATTTAAGGTGTAATGTATTGTCTTTTTTATTTGGAATAGTTAATTTATTTATTCTTTCAAGTCATAATTTATAACTTCTTTATTATTTTGTGGGTTAATTTTTTTTTTTTAAAGTTATACTTCGTTATTATTTTCTTAGCAAGAAAGACATTCTATTTGTATTTCCATAATATAATTAAATAATTTAAAGTGTAGTGTATTTTCTTTTTCTTTTTGGAATTTAGTTAAAAAACTTACTAATGTATGAAAGTAAAAAATTTGTTTTTTAAGTCATAATTTATTACTTTGTAATATCCATTTTATAAGGTGCAAAAGAGCTCCTAGAATCTAGGAATCCATGTGCTAAGAGGAGAGGGGCACACAGGGGTATAGAAGGGAGACACTCAAGTCTCTTGGAATAGGGGCGAAGAGATTTTCGGAGTAAGACAAACAGATTTATAACCAGAGTATTCTCCCTAAATCCTAGTAAAAGTTGGTGGAGTTAGTGAACAGAGCTAGCTTTTCAAAATCAAGAAAGAGTTTCAAGATTGGGTAAAAGATTTTAGGTTTTCAAGATCCAAAGACACCATAGTATCGAATCCTTGGACAAGATCAAGAGACTAGAAGCTACATTTATTGTTCTATGTACAGTTTCTTGTGGATCAGCTTCAAGGTGATTAAATAGGATTCACATAAGGAAGAGGAAACGGTCGATGTGATAGGCACATTGAACTCCCCATGAACTAGTGCCAACCCGATCAATATAGAAGAAGATGTCATCGGAAAGACCAAGAAACCTGCAATCCTCAACCCAACCAAGCCACGCCACGCCAAGCCACCTCAGCCAAACAATCAACCAATAATATCTCAGGTTTCCATAAACTTTTTTTCTCAATGTTTAAGATTCATGTAGATAGCCATAAAGTACATCAAACACTTAATGACTTTCTTAGATATAATAATGTTGTTATATGAAGGCCATGTGAACTCTATTTTCCTTTTCAACATATCTCAAACAACCAAGATTGTAAAACTTTTTATCCTTAGTTTAAAATATATATATATCCATTTTCATATTTTTTTCAAATATGTAAAGAATTTAGTTATTATAATATCATTTTAATTAATAATTAAATATTTAATAGAGTATCTACAATTTTTAAAGTTATATCTCATAATTTAGTTATTATAATATCATTTTAATTAATAATTAAATATTTAATATAGTATCTACAATTTTTAAAGTTATATCTCATAATTTTATATCGATTAAGATTTACTTAAAAAAGAATATATATGGGTAGAAATTTCGTTTTTCTTTTTAAAAGTTAATATATATATATATATATATATATATATATATATATATATATATATATATATATATATATATATATATATATTCGAAATTTCCTTTTTTAAAGTTATTTTTAAGTTTTATTTAATTTAAGAGTTTGAATTTTCCTCTTCTAAATAAATTGTTTTTAAGTTATATGTTATATATTTTCAAAGTTATATTTCATTATTTTATGTATATCTAGGTTTAGGTTTTAAGTATTCATTTTTATTTTATTTTTAAATTATATTTATTTTATAATAAGGAAAAAAAAATTGAATTTTATGTTTCTTTTTAATATTTTATTTATTTATAAAATTTAGTATATATATAATAATTATTTATTGATATATACTAAATTCAAATCTAAAAGAAGTAAGAAGTAGGGTATGTATAATTTTACTAGTCAACTTGGTAAAATCTCATACACCAATTTAGTGTGTGGTTTCCCAATAGCCTTAAAAATAAATTATTATTATTATTATTAAAAATAATCCACCTTATTAATTCAAAATAATTTTTAAATTTTATATTTTTTTAAAATACTTTTCAATCATTTTCATTATATTTACATTAAAATAAGTAATTTAATTTTAATTAAAAAAATATAAATTATGATAAATCATAACTAATTTATATATAATTTAGTTTTAATTAAAATCTTTGAAATTGTAATAATATAATATCATAATATGAAATTAAGGTATATAAAATCTATGAAAATGTTTTAATAAAAATTATATTAATAAAAAAATTATTAAATTTATTTTAGAAAATGTGTTGGGATATTTAAAACATTAAAAAAAATTAACATAATTATTATCTTTAAAAATTATACTCATTTCTTTTACATTAAAATAATCCATTTATAATTTAATTAGTTACGATAAAGTAGCAGTATTATTATTTTATTAAATTTATACAGTGATACAAAATAATTAGGGCAAACAAAAATTCAAGATTTGTATTAAAACTTAAACATATATTTAATAACATTCATGATCTTTAAGTACAAAATGAGGGTCTTCATAACTAACTTTGCCAAAATCCTTCAACTCTTCTATGGAGCCATAGGTCATGATAGCAACAACGCGACATAACTCTCAGGTCTACTCAATGGTCTTCAAATAGAAAAACAACGGGCTCTCTTTCCTTTCATAATTGAAGACAACTCTCAACTCATTATCTCTTTGGTTATCAAACTCTAAAATAGATGATCCAAGTGGATATCGGTGGCCACCCACCTCTTCCAACTGGCTCAAAACAGTTTTCTGACAATTTTGGCAATTTACTATTTTTAACAGTTTTAACTTCCGGAGCCATTTTGAGGGCGTAAATGAAGGTTTTTCGGGATCGATCTTCCCAATAATAGTCAAAGGCATGATTGAGCCCCCAAAATGATTCTCCTCGGCAATACCTTTCCAATGGGCTATCATACGCCTAAAACAAAGATCGTATGCAAAAGTTACGACCCTGGGAAGTTGATGTACTAACTTACCCAAACGGGGCCCACGTGATTTTTGGCGCTTCATCTCCTAGGGTTAGTTTTTTGGATGTCTAGGGTTTTTAGCATTCTTGTTTATTGTAAAAAGGCCTTAAGAGCCTCATTGTAATGATCTTCTTGCTAATGAGCACAACCGTCACGACCACCTCAAAGTCGTTCCCCATGTCAAAGATTGGTGGGAAACTTTCTGTGAGAAAAAGGAAACAGAGGAACCCTCATTATTTACAGTCACGACAACCTGGGATTCCTTCAGGGATGTTATTAAGGAACAACACTACCCTATCGAAAGTTATGACGACTTGTATACCAAATGGACCACACTGCAGCAAGAAAGAGACCAAGTAATGCCAGATTTCATGAATATTTTTCATACCTTGTGCACCAAGCTGGGTATCAAATATTCGGAGTGACATCTGGTGCTCAAGTATCGCAGCACTCTGCATAGATACATCCAGAACTAAATGGAATTTTTGGACACCTCATCCTTGGGTGCGGCCTACCGATATGCCATCAAAATCGAGTAGAAGCTTAAACAAAAGATGCGGCAATTTGGGCCTGGGAGCCCCTCACAACAAAAGCCAAGAAAGGGCATCCCTAACCCCCAAAACAAAGGACAGAGCAAAGATGGACAGTATCAGGACAACCAGTCCAAGATGCAAGCAAATAAGGACACCGGAAAGACAAAGAAAGTTACCGGGAAGTGGTGCGACTTCCATGAGAGCCCTTGGCATAACACTGTTGACTATCGCTCAAAGTAGTCATTGGTGGCCGAAGTGAAAGCTTATGACTCATATGCGGGTTCAAACTCTAAGCCAGAACCATAAAGGGGAAGATGGATCATTGATGCAGAACCCATTGCCACCATTGCTACCACCAAGCTCCAGCCTAGTGAACCAGATGAGCCAGAGGAAGGAGAATGCCTCTTCCATTCACTGATGTGGGTAAAAGGCACCCCGATGCACTTCATCGTGGATAGCGGTAGCCAGAAGAACCTCATCTCATCAGAGGTCGTCAAGTGGTTAGCCTTGCCAACAACACCACACCCACAACCCTACACCATTGGATGGCTCCACCAAGGAAGTGATATTCGCATCAGCCAACAATGTCGACTAACGTACGACATCAAGCCCTTCAAAGACGAGGTATTGTGTGATGTTGCTCCTCTCGAAGTTTGAGATGTTATTTTGGGCCAACCTTATTTATGGAAACATCATGTTGTATATGAGTCTAGTCCTCGTAGTGTTATTATTACTTTGAACAATAAATTGTACAGGATACCCGAGGCAGTCCCAACTAGTGTTATTTCCTTGATCTCTGTTAAGCAATGCAGGAAGGTCATCTCTCAGACGGGGAAGTTTGTCTTCTTCATGATTTGTTCTCGGAATAAGCAAAATATCACAGCCACGTCTAAGGTCTCTGCAACCAACCTCTCCATAGAGAAAAAGAAAGTGGATAAGATCGTGGAAGAATACTCAGATATCTTCTCCTCACCTACCGAGGTACCTCTGCACTGCGAGGTCAATCACCCCATCGATCTGACCTCCAGTGCACCGCTGCCCAATGGGCCAGTCTATCGCCGCTCTCTGTTAGATAATGAGGAGATCAAGCGACAAATCCTTGAACTACTCCACAAGGGGCACATTCATCCTAGCTCATCACCTTGCGGGAGCCCAATCGTGTTGGTACAAAAGAAAGATGGAACTTGGCGACTCAGCATTGATTATTGGGATCTGAATAAAATCACAGTCAGAAACCAGTACATGATTCCCTGAATCAACGACCTCCTTGATCAACTCACGGGGGCCAAATACTTCAGTAAGATTGATATGAAGTCTGGCTACCACCAGGTCCCGATAGAATAGATAAATGTATGGAAAATTGCCTTCAAGTCAAAGGAAGGTCTTTTTGAATGGTTGGTCATGCCCTTTGGTTTGACAAATTTTCCAGCCAGTTTCATGAGGATGATGGACGATATCATGTAGCCATTCATCAATACTTTTGTAGTGGTGTATTTGGATGACATTCTCATTTACAGCAAGACTTGGGCCGAACACTTGCAGCATATTAAGCAGGTTCTGCACACCCTGCGACAGCATAAGCTACATGCCAACTTGGAAAAATGCTCCTTTAGCATGGATAAGGTCCATTACCTGGGATACATAATTGATCAGCATGGCGTACATGTGGATCCAACCAAGATCCAAGTCATCCGTGACTAGCCAGCCCCAACCACACTCATTGAGCTTCGGAGCTTCTTGGGCCTTGCCAATTTCTACCGCATATTCATGTTGGGATTCTCCCATATTGCATGGGCCCTTAGCCAAATAACTATGGGTGGTGGTAAGGAAAAATTTGCGTGGGGTCGGTCCCAACAACAAGTGTTCAGTGATTTGAAGCGGCGCTTGTGCTCAACCCCAGTACTTTCACTGCCAGACCTGCAAGATCCATTTGAGATCGAGACAAATGCTTCAAACTCTGCAGTGGGCATTGTTCTCACTCAGCACGGCCACCCTGTGGCCTATCATAGTGAGACACTATCAGATGTTGTCCGTAAGTACCCTACTTACGACAAAGAAATGTACTCCATTGTGCAAGCCTGCCGCTAGTGGAGACATTACATTCTTGGGAAGGAAACAATCATCCACACTGATCATAAGCCACTACAGTTCATGCAAACACAAGGAAAATTGTAGAATGATCACCATCAAAAGTGGTCCACATACTTGTAGCAATTCCACCTCAACATCAAGTATAAAACAGGAAGCACCAATCGCGTCGTTGATTGCCTCAGCAGACCGCCAGTCGCGGCACTCACCACGGTCCTAGACTCCTGCGGCCATGAGACCTCTAGATGGCCCCAACACTATGAGATAGACCTGGACTTTGCCACCACCTACCAAATGTTGGGTGAAAACACAGTTGTCGATAATTTCCATCTTCAGGATGGATTTTTGTGTCGTATGGGCCATATCTGTGTTTCATCAAGCGAGCGAGTGAAGCTGATCTAGGAAGCCCACTGAAGTCAAGTGGCAGGACACTTCAATGTCGATAAGACAGTGGCGATGCTACAGAAACATTTCTACATGTCAAAACTTCAACAAGAGGTCAGCAAGTATATCAGGTCCTGCATTGCATGTGTTATTGCCAAATCGACCACTAAGAAACAGGGCATGTACACCCCTCTTCCTACTCCTGACGGGCCATGGGAATCCATCTCAATGGACTACATGTCGGGCCTCCCGTCCACCAAGCGAGGAAATGACTATGTTTTTTTGGTTGTTGATCACTTTTCTAAGATGGCGATCCTAGTTGCCTTCAAGAAGAACATCACAGCAAAGGCCACTGCCAAGCTCTTCTTTGAACGAGTTTGGGTACATTTTGGAATCCCACAAACCATTGCCTTAGATCAGGACAGTCAATTTCTTAGCACATTATGGTCAAGCCTCTAGTCAATGTTGGACACCAAGCTCACCAAATCCATGGCCTTCCACCCCAAGATAGATGGCCAAACTGAGGTCGTCAATCGAATGATTGTGTATATCCTTCACATGTATAATTCAAAGCACCATCGCACATGGGACGATATCCTTCCCTATGTCCAACATAGCTACAACCGAGCCCTGCATAGCTCAACCGGCCACAACCCCTTTTAGGTGGGGTTGGGATTCTAACCATTGGGTCCCATAAATGTTGCACTTCCCCTTGTGGTCACCTAGACCGACTCATATCCTTCTCCAAATGAAGCTGACAAAGCCACCCGGTTCATTGAGTGGATCCAGCACATCCACCAATAGGTTCAGGATATCCTACAGAAGTCCAATGACAAGTACAAGCAACACCATGATCAACATCGAGTGCCACATAAGTTTCAAGTGGGCAACAAAGTTTGGTTGCACTTGCAGAAAAAACGCCTTACAGGACCCCATTGGAAGCTTCGCCCACTCCATTATGGGTCGTACACCATCACCAAGGCCCTGGGGGATAATTCTTTTGAGCTCAACATTCCTCATTTCCTTGGCCTGCACCCAGTGTTCAACGTGGATCTCCTTCACCCTTATTTCCCACCATTATTGAACACCTCAGACGTAGTAGAGAAACTGACACCAATAGGGATCAACCCCGACTACATACAAAAAGAATATAGCAATTAGATTGTGGACACACATATCAACGGTAATCGACAGCAAAGGATCCATCTTTATCGAGTCGTCAAAGTAGGGCAGCTCCTGCACCAAGGCAAGTGGCTCACCTGGGGCCAAATTCAGCAGAAATTTCCTCATTTGATGAGGGAACTCAACGCAATGGATACCATTACTTCCTAAGGAGGGAGGATTGATCCAGGTGGATATTGGTGGCCACCCACCTCTTCCAACTTGCTCAAAACAGTTTTCTGACAATTTTGGCAATTTACTATTTTTAGCAGTTTTAACTTCTGGGGCCATTTTGAGGGCCTAAATGAAGGTTTTTCGTGATCAAGCTTCTCAAACATACCTAAAGGAATGATTGATCCCCGGAACTGAATCTCATCGAAGATACCTTTCCAATGGGCTATCATACGCCTAAAATGGAAATCGTATGCAAAAGTTACGACCTCGGGAAGTTGATGTACTAACTTACCCAAACGAAGCCCACGTGACTTTTGGCGCTTCATCTCCTAGGGTTAGGTTTTTGGATGTCTAGGGTTTTTGGCATTCCTGTTTATTGTAAAAATTCCTTCAGAGCCTTATTGTAATCATCTTCTTGCTAATGAGCACAGTCGTCACATCTCTTCTCAAAGATAAGTCGCCACCATTCCAGCAAGCTTGTTTCCGCTGCATTTTACAGTTTTAGCTTATTTCCTTATTGAATAGAAAACCAATTTTACTTTATCTCTATTATTTTTTGTTAAGCACATGTTAATAATATGTAGTCATTTCGTTCTTCTCATAAAATCCAGATCAATGGATCTCAAAGACCCAAGGTTTCTCCAACCTAGAAATTGGACTAAGAGCGACAAAATCTTGCTCTTCTTTTGGCTCCCCTAGACTCCATCACTTTCCA
The DNA here is from genome assembly GCA_009831015.1 of Picea engelmannii. Lineage (NCBI taxonomy): Eukaryota > Viridiplantae > Streptophyta > Pinopsida > Pinales > Pinaceae > Picea > Picea engelmannii. Next base: position 1,171,279 of record ML780711.1, on the reverse strand, counting down.
ACACGTTAGACAAAAAGCCAACTCAGTTGCAGAAAAGATTGTGAATGTGGGAATCACTAAAAATATGGATCTCTAGGATTGGGCTTTCGATGATCTTCCAATCCATTCTCTCAAGAAAGACTGTATCAGAATTGCACTAAGAAACTTTCATATCTCGGATGTGGATTCCTATGCAGTCCACCTATATTCCACTTATGTCTCCTCCAGCGCCCGAACCGAAGGCCACCTAGCTCCCGCCCCTCCCACTCTCCATGTGAAATAATTCTGGGAACTGCTCAAGGCCATCAGCATTAAATTCACTAGTCATTTCTCTCATGCTTCACTTGCGACGAGGTACTATGGCATCGATTTTAGCTCTCCAGATGGTGTGGGCATTGATTTCCCTGATCTCTCTCTCCTTTTCCACCCAGGGAACCTCCACTTCAGGATCATTCAGTTCAGTCCTTGGCTCGCACTTCTTCTCGACAAATATTCTCTTAACTCTTAGATATCGTCTGGTAGATCCTCTCTTTCCTTCTCCGTCGGTTTGAACATGCTCTTGATTCAGTCCTACAACAACAACTAGAAGCTCAACACGATGTCATGGCCCTATCCTAAGCTTCTCCAGAAGGCACTCTTGGTTCCTACAATTCCCAGATGCATGTGTGCTACCCCCCACCTGGGGAGGGGTGGTCGTGGAGGTAGAGCGACTGGCACCCATTCTCAGCCTGTTGTTGACAGTCGAGAAGGCTATGATCGTTCAGTCCCGTGCTCCATTCAGAAAATGTTGAATGACTAGGAGGAGGAAAATGCCAATTACCATCTTGCAACCCAGTGAACCCAGAGGTGCCAAAGAAGCTATTGAACGGTAAAAAATATTTTGGCTTGCTCCCTTCTCAGTATTCCTAGTGTGTTCATTCATAGTCCCTCTGACACACCTAGTTCTCTTGGAACCCACTCTATGTCCTCAGATAGCTAGAAAAATAACCTTGCACCTTCAGATATCAACTACAGGAAGACAACAGAGGCTCAACAAGTAAGGTAGGGTGCACAATCGAGTGAAGCCCATAATCCCCCGCCATGTAGAAATTCCAACACAGTGATTTTCCTCCCCCATCCTCCTTCACCAAATGTATGGGACTTCCCACCAAGGAAGCACAATCCAACTCCACTAGTTCCTCCAGTGACAACGACTTTCTCGGGTGTCTAATGGTCGAAGAAATCCCCCTTGGAGGTCTTCCTCCTTAATTCTCTTTCTCTTGTCTGTTTTTAGGTTTCTTACATTTTTTTTAGTTCCAATTTTTTCTTATGACATGTCAAACAATGCTAAGACTTGTAGTTTCTTTTTGAGAGCCTGGTTTCCCTCTATGGGAAGGCATGTTTTTCCAAGTTTTGATTTCTTGGTTTCCCAGTAAGGGCAGGCTCAATATTTAGACCTTTAAGTCTTTCTCTCTAGATTTCTCTTTCTCAGTTCACCCCAGATCTCTTGATTGTACTATTACTATGTTTTTAAAAGAATAACTCAGAAATTTACCAAAAAAAAAAGCACAAAAGGAGGGTCAATCATGTTTGACATGTTTTTCCATCTTTTATTTAATATTAAATTATATTATTAATAGTCATTACTCTCGTTATGTGCCTTTAATGGGCTTCACCACTTGGTATATTGGTTATCGTACCAACTCCTCCATGTTTGAAGTTACAAGTATCCATACTTGCAAAACCACAAGCATAGCAAGTAGCAAATGCATCTTCTAGAAACCATTTAGATAGGATCCAGGCAATTTACCCTTGAAACCCACAAGATGATAGGTGATGTTGAGGGAAAGAATAAATAAAGCAACCCCAATCAAGTAAGATGGCCACCGCAACTCCAAGTAGGTGACCGCAACTGGAAACCACCACCAGTAGACTCCCTCAAGATGAATTTTGGCGGGGCGTCGAAAGGCAACCCATGGTGAATAGGAATGGGAGGATTAATCAAGGACAATAAAGGAAATATCATATGGTTGTACGCTGGGAGTCTGGGAAACTCAAACAACAAGGCCGCAGAATTCGAATCCCTGGAGACTGGCCTAGAGATTCTAAGTCGGGAAGGGATGAAAAACGTCATAGTGGAAGGAGACTCCACATTGGTTATCAACATAGTAAGGAGACTCCAAAACTATACCAGAGTTGGAAAAATTTAGAGGCGTTGGCACTTGGCACAATCCTTGCAAAAAATTCAGGAGCACTTACAGATGGGGATCACAGTGGAGTTGTGTTGGGTACGGAGGTTAGCAAATGAACTAGCAGACATAATCGCTAATGAGGGGGTTGATAAGGAAGGACCAGAACTAGACACTATCTGGAGTAACATCATGAATGGTCAGTTCCGAGCAGACTGCATCCAACTAGTGACAAAAGACTGTGACGGCAGTCGAAATACGGACGACCACATCGAGGATGGAGGCATAGAAATAATTGAAGGGTACGTAGGATCCAAGAAGAATCCAATAGCCCACCACCCAAACATGAGTTACAATGTAGATCCAGGTCACACAACAAGAGGAGGTACGACACCACGGTCCTGTCAATAGGAAGAAGTATAGGGGTTGCCCGTGGGAAAACAGAAAATTTAATCAACAGGTGGCAAAGGACGAAGGACAAAAGGGTTTCCAATGGCCAAGTATGGGTACACCTCACCCAAGTACAGATACGGGGAGTAATAATGATTGCCATACAATGTGGCAAAGGATTGGCACAGAGATGATGGTAGGGCTCCCAAGAGCTCACACTCTGAAACAGTGAAAAAGGACCAGAGGGTACACCTTTATGAGCGGCCCATGATTGTTGGGATGAGCCCACAACCGGGGAAATCCCATAAAAGAAGAAACACCAGGAATAGCCACAGATCTGAGAGAAGCAATTACAGAGCCCATCTTATATACCAGGAAGGGGCGAATAGGAATAGGAGAAGAGCCCAAGACAAAAAACACCACAAGCAAGACAAGATGGTAAGAATGAAGAAAACCCATAGTAAGAGAGGCCCCTAGGGAAAAGAACCTCTGACAAGCGCCCGGAGGATTACAAGGATGGAGAAAGCGACCAGAGAAGCTGAGGGTACATTTCTCACGCAAGTCGATCCAAAGGGCAAAGCGTTCATCAATAGGTGGGAGAGAGAAATCAACACCACACGAAAGGGAAAAGCCTAGACAAAACTAATTCAATAAGCAAACAGGATAAGGGACCCAGGGGCTACGCAGCCCAGAAAAACCCTCTACCACAAAACGGTGGAGGAGGTCTAGCGAACAAAAATGTTGATAGGAAAGATGAATGCTAACTGGAAAGAGATCATCAGGGAGGCTATCAGGGACCAAAAGAAGGTGCTCATAGAAATTCTAACTCGCCTCAGCAACCTGGAGGCCAGTGCAAAGAGACTAGCTAAGGACTAGAGGAGCCAAAAGGAAAAAATGGAATGAATGGCAGGCTAATTCCACCTTTACTTACACTATGTCCACCACATGGAAATCACTCCAGCAGACCGGAGCGGAACACCAGCTTGTATCAAGAAGATGTGCACGGTGGAGCAGAGGAAGGAGAATGAGGCAAGAAAGGATGGCGACGCAAGACATCCCATCATCCTAGACTAGCACAAGTTCAGCCCCAGGTCAAGTTGTTTTCAGTATAGGAGTTACCCCTGTTTATTTTTTGTTATGTTTTTATGTATGTTTTAAGGTTTAGTCTTTCAAACTGGTTTCCGAAGGACTGGGTCGATTTCCCATGGTAGCGGCCCAACCCTCCCCCTGCTATCACATATAGCGCAACTTTGGGATCCCTGATCCGGTTTCCTTTTTGGCAGATCAAGGGATTCCCCTTATCTTTTTTGTATCATAACTTCTTTTAGTAATACAGGATTTCACACTCACTTACAAAATATATATATATATATATATATATATAATCACTCTCTCCCTATTTTGAAAGGCGTTCGAAATCTCTCCTTGTTTATGTTGTTTTTCTTATTTTAAACATTTATTTGAAGTTTGATTAGAATTAAATCTTTTTACAATATTTACTTATCATCATATCTTTGTATCTTTAAAGAGAGTTAGATTTAATTTTTCAATGTATCTTTGTCTCTTTAAAGATAATAACTAATTTATATTATTAAGAAAATATATATTATTGAAAAGCTATATTTTCTTGATGATATTTAAAGATTTTAAAAATAAAACGATTAAAGATTTTAAAAATACAAACACAAAATAAGAGGCTTAAACGTTATGCAAAAATCCAATTTTATTGACCACAATGACCAGTTGTACAAAGAATTAAATAAATTAAAGAAAGAAGATGAAGAAAGAAATCCAAGTAAGTCTAAGATACCATATCCTTCTCTGAAATGAAATAATGGAATGGAGGAAGAAACCGTACAATCCACAAGCGGATTACAAAGCGTTCCTAGGTATTCCATCTTATCCGATCCAAGATAGAAACAATACTGTACAATACTAGAAAAAGAAGAAGTGCCTCATGTGTGCAAGAAGAGCTTTCCAAGTGCATCCATGTCTACGAACATAACTAGACACTTCTATACAATGATTGTTGCTGCAATAATACTGATTAATCCCACAATCAACATAATGCTCATGCTCAAGCTCATCATCGATCCAGCATCAGAAGAGGCAGTTGGCCCCTCGTAGCTACCTGAAGGAGAGAGTACACCAACAATAGTGGCTGGAGGAAGAGTGGATGGATAAACAGATGCGGCGGGTGACTCATTAGTACTTGTAGCCGCTGGACGTGGCGACGAAGTAGCAGGCAAAGGAGAACTGGAAACTGAACCTAACAATCAAAAACTGAATTAATTTTCATCTTCCGCCATAATAGAATTAGCGTACATGACAATAAAAATTGCGGTTCATGCCAATATTGTCATATGACGTTCATATATCATTTATGAAGAGAAATGGACTCTGGATTTAATATTATAAAAACAAATTGGCCTAAAAATTATACGTACCTGGAATAGTAACTAGAGCACCTGCGCCTACTGCTCGACAAAAACAGAAAGAAGCAACAACAACTACAATTAGCACTGGAAATTTTACAATCCATTGTCATGAAGTAAGTAAACATTAGTGATTATAATTAGAAATCAGAATTTACCAGTAGCTGACATGCATTGGTTGAGTGTGGGAGTAGAAATTTTGCAGGCGCCTGGCAGAGTGAGAACCCGATTTTGGTTGATCGAAATCCCCAATGGAATGTTGTTGATAGGAATCCCCATGGGATTGTTGGTGGTCATAAGAAGCTAGTAGACACAGAAAGAGTTGTTGTCCACTGCTGAAGCAAGGGCGGTGCAGCAGCCCTGTGTTGGACTACTATTGCTTCCTCCTCCCTGCAAGAAGCCCAAGCATGTCGTCAAACTCACCAGAGAAGTCCCACATGAAGACAACGAAGAATAAGGAGAAGGAGGTGATTGAGCTTCAACCATGATGATGCCTCTATTGCCCCCCGTTGCTACGACGATGAATACAAGTGAAAATGCCAGGATGTCGGCCATTATGTTAACACTAATTACTTTTAACCCCAGCAAGCACGGCAAAGCCAAAAAAAAATACACAAGTAGGATATATATTAATGCAGAGAGATCTCTACAGAGAAATTAGTTAGTGACAAGACACATACATATAGAAGAAAGAATAAATAGAGTGAAAACAGTGGATGGTGTTTGAGAGGAGAATGGAAGAGGATTTGTTTATAAAGCATAGGGTCAATGAGTGCTAATACACTGAAGGAAGGGAGAGCAAGGTTGCTACAGATTGACGAGTAGAATATTGTTGGTGAGTTGTTGACCTGAATTCTTTCTAAGATCACCAATTCCACGATGATCTTTCGTCTTCTTTTGTTTCTATGTGTTCGTTACATAACAAACTATTTTTTATAATAATCATAACCCCGAACTCAATTTTTTAATTTGCGACCAACGGTTCACTTTTCCAAAATATAATTTATACACCTGTTCCATCTGTTTGAAATTTTGGAAGGTCCAAAACGAAACGCAAGCTAAAAGGGGCTAATTTTCCTATAACAATACAAAATCAGATATCGGGTAAACCACCCAACTACTTAGTAGAGGGTCCACGTGTAATTGGAATGTTCTCTCTCTGGTAGCAGGGTTGTCCATGTCAATACGGTAAGGTATTGTTTAATAAGCATCATTTACATGGAAAACCAACGAAAAGTTACTTCGGGGAATAATCACCATCGTTATACCGAGTGACTGGTGATATAAAATTTAATAGTTTTAAATATGGTACTCTAAAAGTTTTGATTTTATTTTATTTTTTATTTAATTTGTTTTAAACTTGATAAGAAAGTATTGGATTTGCGTGGTTAAGTCTATACATTCCAAGTATTCTAGGGTTTCTCAAAATGTTAAATTTATTTATGCATCCAGAAATACAATTTAAACAAGGTTGTGTGGCAGTGTAGTCCTTGTAGTTCATTCCTATGCAATTGCTTGTCGATCCTTTGGCAATAGACATAGACAGGGGTGGCAGGCATGTCTATTGCCAAAGGATTGACAAGCAATTGCATAGGAATGAAAGCGTCTTCCAATTCCTTGACCCGGTCCTTCAGTCTAGCATTCTCATTCTCAATGCCTCCAATGGAATCATGAAGTGTTTCTCCGCTCGCGGTGTGAAGTTGACAGATTTGGGATAGTCGCATGTTGGCAAGGTGAACCTCTAAACGAGATTTGTCTTTCTTATTTTTAACATCTTTTTTCTCAATTATCAATTTTTTGGGCTCTGGAACACGAAGGATTCATCTTCGTCAAAATTTTCAGTAACGGATATGTCCATTGGATGGCTATGGTGGATGGCGTCTCTGGGCTGATCAACGAAGCAGATCATGTTATCCAGATCAGTGTCAAGTTCCATGTTCTCACTCTGAATTTCTGGCTCTTCTGCCTGCCCCACATTTTTTTTTCTCTTCTTCTCTACTGGAAGCTTGTGAGAACTATCAATTTTAGAGTGGGGAGGGTCACTATCTCCTCCTCTGTTTGAATAAATCTGAGTTTCTTTGTTGTTGTGGTGGACTGTTGGAGCGATTCTCTAGGATGTCGCACTTTTTGGAGTGTTATTTGCCGATTGAAAACTCTTGTCACCGGGGCCTTTCCCCTGTTGCGTGTACAATTTAGTGCATCTTTTCACTGTGTCTACATCACCGACATCAAAGGAAGGACCGTTGTTGCCATTGTCTTTGTCTTTGGGCAGGTGTTTATTTAAAAAACAAACGTCGAGGCCAAGTGTTCGTAAATGTTGTCAAAAAATATTATAGGGGTCGAACCCTCTTATGATTTCAGCATATCTTAGTTTGGAGATGCTAGAATGTGATGTGAATTTGTCAATTATGTTGACGTTTTTAAACACAAACTCCCCTACTTTCCAAGGCAAAGGAATGAATTGTTTTTTTTTCTTCATTTGCAACAGATGGAACCTATAGTTGTATTGTCGTGCTACTTCTACAAAAAACATTGTGTCTGTAACGTGACATGGAAGGAAAGTAGGTTGTTCTGTGGAGCCAAAAATTCTTATGACAGTGTAATTATCCAAATGTTCGACTATCCCCTTCTTGTCCAAAAAACTAGCTGCATGTTCAGATGTGTAGGGAGCATCTTCTCCGAACAACAAAACTTTGAAAACAGACACAAAGCCATTAAAAACCTCATAAAAACAGTGGGAATCCGTGTGCTTCCACAAGGCCTGGTACCAGAACGTTACTGGGTGAAATTCGCAGTTGACATTCTTGGACATAGACAGTTGTGGAAACCAACAGGAATGCACTATTGCAAAAATTAAATAGGACAACATATAAAATTTATTTTTCCTTTTGAAGCTTGACAATTGGGAATAGATTTTATGGGAAATTAACCTACCCCAATCAAAAAAGGATTGTTCGTTGACTGTGAAATGAAAAATATAAAGGGCCATCAGGGAAACAGTTGTTGTGGACTCATGTCCTATTATTCTTGTAAATAGTCAGGCAATTTCGCGAAATGGATTTCTAAATGAACTAACTTGGAAGCTTGTAATATCTTTTGGAACTAGAAGCAGGTTTTCCAAAAAATGGGGCAAGAGGTCCAACCCATTATTATGCTTTGCTAGGAACTGTTTGCAGTCTTCTCCTCTTAACGTCAATGTTGGCTCCGACAACCTTATCATCTAGCGGAAGACCTGAGGTGACAAAGAAATAGAAGAGCATTCCTGTAGTGTAATAATTCTTTTTTTTTAAATAAAGTTATCGACGCACCAAGAGACCAGGTCCTTACAGTCAAAAACCTCAAGAAAACAGCCTTTTGGTCCTCGCGCCCAAGGATGTTCATTGTATCTCCACAGAACTGTTGTCGAGTTGGTGCCATAGGTTTATGAGAATGTTGGTTTGCTCCAGATGATGGTTTAAATGAGCAATTAAAGCCGATAATGTAACTCTCCACTAAATCTTGGTGAAATTATTATGAATGGGAAAGCTCCTCGAGCCTTTCGTTGATTAATGATGAACTGTTATCAGTAAAGCTTATTTATTACATATTTAGAAATGCGAAGGTAGCGGGTACAGCAAAGAGAAATTAAGGATTGGAGGTTTTGTGAACGTGCGAAGGCCACGACGTGCAAAGGGCATTTCATGATTTTTAAATCCACTCAGAAGGGATAATATAACCCCCCCGCAAATCTTGGTTATTGCGCATGAATAAGAGATCTCCTCGAGCCTTTCGCCCATCAATGACAATCTATATGGTTCCTGCATGATGACCTGTTACAATTAAATGCCAGTAATTCCATATTTAGAAACAATATATGTATATATATATATATAACCTTTTTTTTCTTTTATTATAGACAAGTGTGAAGGTGACAGAGACAGCGGAGAGCAAGGAAAGAATGGAAAGCTCTAAAAAGCGGTCGGATGAGATTCAAAAAAGGGTTACAGGAATACTGAGGACAGGTGAGTGTTGCATGGTCAAATCAAAATTTTTGAGTGCAAAATGTGTAAAACGGAAGAGATGATGATGGGGCAGTTCAGCGGTCGGTTTGTATATTTGCGGAATTCCAGCAAAGTGGCTAAGTATGGAATAGGAAAATTTCTAATTGCATGCCTAGAAATAAGATCTTATATATAATTTGCAATTCCTAATTGCAAAGGGACACGGGCACAGGAAATAACGACTAGGAACTGAATATTTCTTCAACCCGCCAAACCAACGATATGCCAAAGAAATTCGAAGAAATGGTGAAGTATGGAAAGTGGACAGATGAGCTTCAAAATGGGGTGACAATAGTTCCACAAAAGATGCGAGGGCCCGACGGTTAAATTGTATTTCTCGGAAGTTTTTAGTGCAAAATGTATACCACAGAAAAGTGCATGGCAGGTGGACCGTAATACAGAAGAGGGTATGATCTGACTCTGGTTTCAAATTTGTATATTGCGGAAGTGATGGTATTGTTCGCAGGCCATGGAACAAAAGAAGTCCAATCTAGAGCCCGCCTACCGAGAATTCGCGGTCAGAGAAGTTTTTGGGTATGGAATGGGGAAGCGGTCGATCGGTGTTGCGATAAAAGAGCATGAGTGCAAGTGTGAACCTGCAACACCTCCCACAAGCGCAAACATGCATTTTTGAAAAAATGAATAAGTGATGAAAAAGATAAAGTTCAGGGAAAAGAGAAACAGAACAGAATTGTGAAGTTGGCGGGAACAGAAAATGGCGAACAAGAATGTGATCTGTGAGTTTACTTAGTTCTTACTTGTATGCTTTGTCTGTCAATTTGTATATTGCAGAACTATGAGGCATTTCATTAGCCAGCCAGCCCACAAGTCCAACTGTCAATTTGTATAGTGCGGAATTGTGGTTGTTGTTTGCAGGACACAGAACTATAGAGGAAATGCTTTGCCCTTTAATATAGCTTCTATGGGGAAAATGTGGTATGGCTTGTTTTAGCACTTTCCCATCCGTAAACAAAGGCAATCTTGTGAGCCCTGGAGCCCTTCTGTCAATTTGTATATCTCGGAGCTCTGAATGTTGTTTGGAGGTCACGGAAAAGTAGAACTGCAATATTGACCCAGTGAGCGCACAAGTCCGCTTGTCAATTTGTATATCATGGAACTATGGGTGCTAGTTGTAGGATACAGAACAATAGAAGATCAATTTAAAGAAAGGGGTAGCAGTCGTTGGGAACGCGTGAATCCGCCAAACCGCACAGCAAGGCATTTTCGAAAAAATTGAAGATAAATAAAAAATAAAAATAAATAAAAAACGGTTAACTAACCAGGAAGAGAAACTAAAGGGAATAAAAGAGTGGGAAAATAGAAAGGCGAAAGGTAGTTTTCGTAAGCATGAATTGGTTTCAAAGAAGCCCCATTGTTGCAAAACCATCATTTTCTACTAATTGTCAGCAAATGCATTGTTGAATATTAGATTTTATTGCAACCTGTGTGTGTAAGTATGTTCTTGATACATTTTTCCATGACTGTAATATATTAAGTTAACTACTAAACTTCATTTTCTACTAATTGTCAGCAAATGCTTTGCTGAAGATTAGATTTTATTGGAATGTGTGGGTGTAACTGTGTTCTTGATACATTCTTCCATGACTGCAACATATTAACTCAAGTATTAAACTTCTTGCATTATGGGTTGTTAGCATTAAAACTTAATAATTGCATGTCTAGAAACAAGAATAACGATTTTGCTGCAATATTGTACATTGGTATTGCTATGTTCTATCTACATTACGAATAGAATTGAACGTTGGTTTGAAACTGTGTAATCCATTTTTTGTTTACATAAACGGTCGGTGGATTGACACCGTACATTGTGATATAATTGTTAAATGTTCCATCTTAGAAAAAATAACCTAAGTAAACACAATATCCAAGAAGTATGAGAGCACTGAACCATGCCAATGAGAACAGACGTTAAATCCAGAAAAGAAGCAACAACAAAGAGTCCAAGGAAATTACTTTTTAATAGCAAATCCATTTAAGAAAATAAGAAAAACATTGAGTATTGTACATCTATCCTTACAAATTCAACCCAATTCTTCAGGCCAAAACATTGAACGTATCTACGACAAAGACAAGAACGAGATCCACAATAAGAAATATCCTCGTAGTTTTCTCCTCGATGAATCATCCTGTGCTGGAATTGATAGTTTTTAGAAGCTTCCCGTGAGGAAGAAGACGAAAAAAATTCCAGGGAAAATGGAATAGCCCTTAGCTGAAACCACCTTTGCATAGTCGAAAAAAATTCAAGAGCACAGGTTGCACATGCAATTTCAGAGGTCCAAATTAGTCCATTCTGGGTGGAAGGAGATGACTAGTACAAAAATGCCTTGCAGTAGTGAGAGTTTTGGACCTGATTCCCAAAGATTTTAATTATATATCCAAAGAACAAGAAACTAGTCCCGCAACTGAATAATTTTTTGGCTTGAAATATATCTCTGGGAGCATCAACATATCATTACTTTACAATGAAACTCGTCCCCCCAAAACGACTAATTTGGAACTCTAGAATTCCTATTTTCTCTTTGCAAAGCAGCTATTGTGTTTACCATTGGTTTATTTTCTAAAACTCCTTTTCGTGTTGTCAGGTTCTCCATCACCGAGTCGGGAAGTTCCGTCCATTATGGTTGATTTCAATTTGGGCGCGGGAGTGGGAAGAGTCTCTGCATTTCCATCATCCATTGTCATATCATCACCCATCAGATCATCTTCTTCCGACTCGAAATTCATGACATCAACCTCTGCGCTAGCCATGAATGCAAATGGGCAAGTTCTCTGAGCAGGCAAGGTTTCCTTCAAATTCTTTGGCTTGAAATATATCTCCTTGTGTACCAAGGGACCATCTCCTTTTTTGCTCCTAGGCGGAGAGAGATGAGTAGTAAGAATATGCCCTGGAATAGTGGAACTTCTGGCCATTATGCCCAAATGTGTTTACTGTATCTGGGAAGAACTACCACCACAAATTAACAAGAATTTCCATTTGATCAAGACGGTGTTTGAAATGAAAATCGGGGAGGGATAATATAACACTCCACAAATTATGGTTTAATGCATATCAATGGAATATCTCCTCGAGCCGTTCATTGATCAATGACAATCTCTAGGTTTCATGTGGAATGAGTTGTCACCATCACAGCTCACTAATTGCATAATTAGAAAAAAAGTGTGAAGGTGGCGGTGACAGTGAAGAGAGATTAAGAATCAGAAATTTCTTAAAAGTGCCTACCCATCGGCACACAAAAAACAGATTGCATCGTGTTTGAAATGAATACTTGGAAAGGATAACATACTTGTTCGCAAATCTTAGTTTAATTCGTATCAATGAAAAATCTTCTCCAGACTTCCAGACATTAATGACAATCTTAACGGTTCCTACAGGATGAAGTACTAGCATTAAAGCTTAATTATTGCATATCTGGAAACAAGTACGAAGGCAGCGGCGATGGCTAATTGCGGCGAGGCATAGGCCAACCCACAAAACTGATTCCAAGAAATACCTAAGTATGGAAAGAAATCAGGCGGGTTAGAAAAGAATAAGGGCAGAAGATATACCCAGGAGACGTGAAGGGCCAATGGTCATATTGCATCTCAGTGACAGATATCGACCGTCAATTTCTATGTCGTGGAATTTCTTTGCAAATTTGTAAATCGCAGAAGGGGGTTTGTTTGCAAATTTTTAAATCGTGGAAGTCTGGGTGCTAGTTGCACGGGGTGGAACAACGGAAACACAATGTTAAACCTGCCTATGAAGGAACCCGCGTTTCAATAAGGAAAAGCAAAGAGAAAATATAGACTAGAAATTTTCAGAAAAATGAGTAATACACACTAAATACGTGTTAAAATAATGTAACTGCAAAGTGTATTCTTATTATTATTTGATATATTATTCATTGGATCAATCCCCATTGCGGATTGATCATGTTCGTTATTATAAAGGACCAAATCCCCTTTTATGGATTGGTCAAAAGATAATTGTAATAGGAAAAATAAGAAGTCAGCCCTAGAAGATATTAAAGATGCCCCAAAATATAATAAAGGTGGTTATAACTACCCAATTGGATAAGTCGGCCTTGCCAGTGAAGAGACACTTCACACGTGCAAGTATTGTATAAATAAGGAGGCTAGCGCCTCACTTAGACACACAACTCACTTGCTCATTTGAGAGACAAGTTTCAAAACTGCAGTTAGAGAAGAAGGAGAGAGAGTGGAGCATCTTTGGGAGAGGATCTTTTGTTTTAGTTTGAGTTATCTCTTGGCATTGTATTGGCTATCTATAATAAGGAAGTTTTGTTGGGTTTTCTTCCCCTAGAAGGTTTCCTAGGATAAATGTTGTGTCTCTTGTGATTGTGTATTTCTCAGTGATCTTGTATTATGCTATTGTTATCTATTGAAATGCAAAGAACTACAATAATGGCTTAAACATTAACATGGTATCAGAGCCAATCTGAAGAGAGCATCTTTCACAAGAGTGAAAAACGTCATTGTTACCGTACATGCAAATTAGGGTCTTTTTATGGTGAAGCTTTTCAGCCCTAAAACCACCTAGAAAAGTGTGCCCTCTCCCAAGGATTACTTTGGCACTCTCAGTGAACCTTTTCAGTGGCTGGATCTCCCAGAAAGTGAAACCCTAGTTTCACAAAGTACCAAAAGTACCAAAAAACCAGTGTACCAGAAGTGCCAGAAGTACCAGAGTACCAGAGGTACTAGAAAACCAGAAGCACCAGTCCAGAAATCCGCAGATCAAGTTTGGAGGAGCAAAAGTTGTATTTTCTCATATCCAAACACACCAGGCTACTCGCCTTAGCCAAGCACACCTCCTGGTAAGTTCAAATTTTGATTTTGAGCACTTTCATTTTTCGATCATTTTCCTAGCTCTAGGTAAGAGATGTCTACAAGTGTTAAGCTTGTTGACAAGCTCAAAGAAGTGGAAAAATTTTGTGCCTAGAAGTATAGGATTGGCCTCATTCTTGAAGAGAATGACTTAGCAATATTCGTCAAAGAAGAAGTACCAGAACCTATCGATGTTGCAGAAAAGGCAAAGCATCAAAAGGACACAATCCAATCATAGTCAATATATTCCTGCCATATCATATCAATACTAGAAGTATATCTCATACCATGTTGAACTATGCCTCGCAAGTATCTCAACACATGCTTCGCAACAATCTAGTGTGTCTATCTCAATTGGCTCATAAATTGGCTAAGTACACTCACTTCATAGAAAATATATAGTCTGGTGTTAACCAGATACATCAATGATCCAATCAATTGTCTGTACGGAGACAGAACAATCTCATCGGAATCAAAAGAAGACACACATAGTTTATTCAGATTCGTCACCATTGGTGTAGCCATGGGCTTCAAGTTCAATATCTCAAACTTCTTCAATTTCTCAATTGTGTACTTCCCCTGACTCAGGAAGATCTCATCGGTTCTGTGCCACACCTCTAGTCCCGAGAAGTAGTGCATCATACCAAGGTCCTTCATCTCAAACTTAGAGGCTAATGAATACTTGCATTCAACAATAAGGCTCTCTACATCGGTGAGGAATAAATCATCAATGTAGAGGACCAAAATCAAGGACTCACCATTAACAATATTGTAGTACAGGCTAGGATCAAAAACACTTTTGTTGAAGCCCAAAAATCATCAGGTGTCCATCAATCCTTGAATACCAAGATCAAGGTGGTTGCTTGATTCCATACAAGGACATCTTCAACCTGCACACATGAGACTCCTTCTCATGTATCATGAAACCATCTGTCTACTTGATGTATACTTCGTCCTTAATCTCTCCATTCATAAAGGTTGTCTTTACATCAATCTGATGTACTCTCCAACCCATGGATGCTATAGGGGAAATAATCATCCAGATAGAAGTGTATCAAGCAATAGGAGCAAATGTATCCTCATAATCTATTCCCTCCACCTAAGAGAATCCTCTAGCAACAAATCTCATTTTGTGCATCTTGATGTTCCCATCAACTATGTGTTTGATCTTGTAGATCCATTTGGAAGTCACTTCAAACTTCCCCTCAAGTCTCAGAACAATATCCCACACATCATTCTTCATGTTGGATTGATACTCCTCCATCATGACATCTCTCCATATTGGATGACTAGTTGCCTCCTCATAACAGGAAGGTTTAGAATCAATGATGTGGCTCATAGTTGCATCATAGCATGAATATCTATGAGTTATCTTGCTCTCTTGGAAGGTACCATCTCTTTCTATCTCTCACTCAATTTGTCTATGTAGATCTGGTATTCCTTTGAAGATTCACTGTACCCCACAAATGTACCCCTTCTACTTGAAGGGTCTAGCTTGGTCCTTTTCTCCTTGGGTACATGAATGTATATTGAACACCCAAATATCCTAAAGTGTCCAACCTCATGCTTCACTCTAGTGAAGGCCTCCTCGAGACTCATGTTCCTCAAGGACTTATGTTCTCAACATACACTACAATCATGGATGCCTCTTCCCACAAAAACATAGATAAATGTTGATCATGAATCATCGCCTTGACTGTCTCAACAATAGATCTATTTTTCCTCTCTGCGACCCCATTCTGTTGAGGGTTGTGAGGAACGATGTACTCCCTCTTGATCCCTGCCTCAAACATCTCTAAGACACATCGAGGTTCCCTCATGGAACCAATGTCCCCCAAGACATATCAAGGTTTCCTCTTGAAACCAATGTCTTGGTTCCTTCATCTAGTAATCCACTGATTACTCTGCAATCAACTAGTAGCATACTGCTACTACAATATCATCCAATAGTATACAATTGTTTCCATTTCATAGTAGTAAACAACTTTTGTCTAGGTATGATTACTTGAAGACAGTCTAGGAATATTGCATCCATGGTCTTCCAAGATGTATGGGAACCAGATCCTTGTCCGCCGCAGTCACTTTGCAGTTGTTGATGGAGAAGCCAGTGTTTTGATTGGGATCCATTGTGTCATGTGTGGTGATAAAACTCTTGTCCCCATTTCCATTACGCACCACTATGTTGCAGCTCTCGAAGACTGCAACTGTGTTGCCAAAGATGACGTCCACGCTGCCATAGATATGGCATTCTCTGTCAAATTTGTCGTTGGGTATATGCGTAGAGAGTGTCCTGGTAAACTTGTATGCTAAATCGATAGAGGGTCGCGTGATCCGATTCTACCATAAGAGAAATGGCATAGCCTTTTCCCGGACATGTTGTGTTCTGAAACCCCATATATCTGGAAACAAATTTGTTTTCGGTAGCAAAAAAATTAGAAATATATCTAAGTTGACCTCCCGAAAGGATTCCTGTAACACTTGTGTTGTACTTCCCTTCTCCAACGAGCGTGATACCATATTTGGAAACTTGCACCTGCTCAACATATGTGCCCGCTTTCACATAGATTATGTATCTCCCATTAGATTTACTTGGAGAGACGTTTATTGCTTCGGTAATGGTCTTGTCATTCATGTTTCCATATTTGGCCACCATTGCATCTGCTCGTATTCCGACATGGGGGCCTGAAGGAGTTGGTGATCGGCCAGAGATAGCCACAACGAGAAACTATCCTCAATTGAAAACAATTTGTCAATAGAGGACATCGCAGGATCGGTCAAGAGAGTTGTTGAGAATCTTCGAGACCTTTCGCAGTGTCGATAGCATGGAATTCCCATAATTATACTCGTTTACTCCTTCAATGCAAGCCTCCTGATTGGTGAGAGATGCACTGAGCCAAGTCTGGACGTCGTCCGCCTCCTGGCTTCTCCATTCCTAGTTCTATAGAGATGTGAGAGATTCATTAAGCTGACAGAAACTATATCCAAAGAGCTCGATGCATTCATCCACAATGGATTGGTTACTTTTCCCTCTCATCGATTTGAAATTCATCTCAGAGGATAAAGCTGCTGAGAGATTTTTGAGCTCGTACGGGATTTCCTTCACAACAATGGTGGCATGCTCCTTGGAGCTTCCATCTTTTCTGGATTCAGGATGTGCTGAAAGAATCAAAACGTATACGTCTGGATACAATGTGGCACTACATACCAATTAAAAAAAACATGGAGGCCTGCAATTCCGACGCGATGTTTATTTACTTCAACCAGGATATTTTTCATCAAACACATCCTCTCTTTAACTGAATCAAGCAACCCATTGCAGAAACTCAAAAAATTCATGATTTGTTTTACTAATCAAATTCTACAATGGGAAAGAAACTTTCTTTTAGGATCGTGGGTCTTCCTATGAGGGATTTTTCCCAGTCTTTCTCTGATACCATGTTGGTTTTTATTCATATGAGATATGATCAATATTCAATGTGTTATCACAATAATGAGTGTTCCATATATAGGGAACATAAGGTGACCATCCATGAAAGGATGCGTCCCTTGAATAATCAATAACTATTTATTATTGTCATTTACTTATTAATTATTATCTTTGGAGAGTGTCTTCCCGATGTTGTCAAAACATCAACATGAAAAACACATGAGGATGGTGCTACAAGTGCTAAGAGAGCACCAGTTGTATGCCAAATTGAGCAAATGCTCATTTTATCAAGAAAAAATCCATTACTTGGGGCATATTATTTCAGAAGAAGGGATCGTCGTGGATCCTGAGAAGGTTGAGGCCATCAAAGAATGGTCAGAGCCAAGTAATGTGGAAAAATTTAGATCCTTTATGGGTCTAGCAAGATATTATAGAAGGTTTATCGCAGGGTTCTCGAGGATAGCTCACCCTATCACATCTTTGCAAAAGAAGGAGAATAAGTTTCTATGGACAGGATTGTGAGAGAAGCTTCCAACAATTAAAGCAACTGTTAACCAGTGCTCCAATCTTGAGGATCATAGACCCAAATGAAGATTGTGTTGTATGCACCGATGCATGCAAAGAAGGACTGGGAGGAGTCATCAGTTAGAATGGATTTGTAATCTGTTATGAGTCCAGGAATTTGAAAGAGCACAAAAGGAATTATGCCACTCACGATTTGGAGTTGGTAGCAATCGTTCACGCTCTAAGGAAATGGAGACATTACCTCATGGGGAGGAGATTTGAATTGAGAACAGACCACAATGGTCTGAAATACTTGTTTGACCAGCCCACCCTAAACGCTAGGAAGAGTAGGTGGTTGGAGTTTCTGTGTGAATATGACTTTGATATCAAGCATATCAAAGGGAAGGAAAACAAGGTGGCTGATGCACTCAGCAGAAAGGTGCACAGCTTACATGCTACATCCATTATCATGTACCAAACTGATATAAAGGGCAGGATTTTTGAGGCTACAAATATAGATTTGGTAGAAAAACTACAGCAAGGTAAGATGCCATAGAAAGTGGAGATTTATAAGCTAGGGGTTGATGGAATAATTTTGTGCAAGAACATAATTTACGTACCTAATGTCCAGGACTTGAAACGTATAATTTTGCATGAAATGCATAATGTCTTTTATGCAGGGCACCCTAGATATCAGAAATTTTGGCAGCAATCAAGAGCCATTATTTCTAGCTAGGTATGAAGAAAGAGATTGGTGAATACATCGCCATATGTATGGAGTGCTAGAAGGTTAAAGCTCAACATAGGCACCCAGCAGGGTTGCTGCAACCTTTACCCATTCCTAAGTGGAAGTGGGAAGTGGTGACAATGGATTTCATCACGGAATTACCCAGAACAGGAAAGCAGCATGACTAAATCATGGTGGTAATGGACAAGCTTATGAAAGCTGCCCATTTTATTCCACTAAAGACTACTCTTAAGGTAGCAGATGTTGCTGATATTTTTATGAAGGAAGTGGCACGATTGCACGGAATTCCCAAGACAATTGTGTCTGATAAAGACCTCAAATTTACCTCAAATTTATGGAAGGGGTTATTCAAGGGATTCAGAACGAATCTGAATTTCAATACAGCCTACCATCCTGAGTTGGATGGGCAGATAGAGCGGGTGAATCGAGTGATAGAATACATACTGAGAATGTATGTGATGGACAAACCATTGAAATGGGAAGACTACCTGCACTTGGTAGAATTCACCTACAACAATGGGTATCAAGCATCATTGAAGATGAGCCCATTTGAAGCACTTTATGGAAGAAAGTGTAATACTCCAATAAGTTGGGATAATCCAACTGACAGAGCAGTAGTTGGCCAAGAGTTGCTCAAGGAAATGGAAGAGCAAATGCTAAAAATTAAGCAGAATTTGAAAGCTGCCCAGAACAGGCAGAAAAGTTATGCTGATAAAAAAGAACCCACGGGGAGTTTAAAGTGGGTGACCATGTATTCTTGAAAGTGAAAGCTAACAGAAGTTCCCTAACGCTAGGAAAATGTACCAAGTTGGCAACCAGATTTTGTGGGCCATTTGAAATCCTAGGAAGGATTGGGCCAGTTGAATATATGTTTTCATTACCTGCATCCATGATTGTACATAATGTGTTTCATGTTTCATTGCTTAAGAAATATATACCTAATGCTAATCATGTTATCGATTGGAATGTGATTCAGGTGGAGCAAGAAGGTGTCCTGCAAGTGCATCCTATGTGCATATTGGACAGGAAAAGAAAATAGCTTTGGAATCGAGCTATAAGGCTTGTAAAGGTCCAGTGGACTTGGTACGGTCCTGAGGACGCGACATGGGAGCATGAGGATGCTATGCGGGTAGAATACCCTCATCTTTTCGAAGATTTTGAAAATCCTACGGATGTTGTGTGAAAGTTGCACTGAGGACAATGCAAAAATAAGGGGAGGGGATTTTAATATCCCAAAGGATGAGCCATGGTGTAATCATGTTTTGTAGGCTGGTGAGCCAAGTATTGATAAGCTAATAGGATTATGTGTTTATTAGGCCAAAGAGCCTAAGTGTTAAAGGCTAGGAGCCTGATTTTGTACATGTAATTATGCACATTATTAGTAAAAGATAAACATCTCGACATGTGGACCAACCACAATGAATGAGTGATGGGGGAATAAGATTCCACAAAGCCTGGGTAAAGGAGAGGGGGATGAAAGGTAAGAAAGACGGGATAATCTTGGGGGATTAAGCCCTTGGGAATAATAATTTATTATTATTCCAAAGTACTGTGTAAATGTATATGTTTTGTCCTAAGTTCCTGGAGAGGAACGCATGTTGATGGAGCGCATGCAGCTTCATGGGCTACATGTGTTGTCCCAGGCGCATGCATTTAAAACCATAGGAATAAGCCATGTTGGGGGTCTGCATTCGGCCAACCATCACCTAAGTTTGAGGGTTCGACCTTCCAATTCGCCATCCTCCATATAAACTCATGATTGTCCATGATCGACCTCTATCTAGCGTTGTTTTCAGATCCCTTACCTGGAGATTTCAAGCCTATGCGTGAGATCTCTGTGCACCCTTACGCAATCCTGAAACCATAACCATGAGTCTGTTACGTGTTACATGATTCAGAAACCCAAATTATTCTGGGTCATGTTGTGCTATCCCAGTGGGTTTTTATGGCAGCGTATTCCTGACCGTGTGAGGTTGTTGCCATTGATTGTGCATTGTTGAGCATTATTTTTGTGTCCTCACTGTGCTGGAATTGGTCACAAGAACAGGTTGCCAAACTTGTGAGCAACTCTCTCCAGGTGAGAGATTGTGTTGAGGAAGTAAGAACTCTTGGAAGGGGTCCTGTAGCTGCTACAGAACTCTGAAACTTCCGGTACGGTCTGTTGTTGAAGCCCAAGGCAAGGGAGGTTAGCAACCGAAGGACTATCTTAGTGATAGTGAAGGTGTATACTCCTAGGGTGGGACAGGCATGTGGGGAATGAGAGTCTGTGAGCAGTGGGCATAAGTGACTCCTGGGAGAAAATCATTCCTCTGTAACTGGGCGTCTTCTCATTTACCTTGCCTAGCCTAGGATTCCCTGTCAGTGGAGCTTAGTCCCAGCTCGGTGGTGACCTACTGCTGAGAGTGATGAGTAGCGCGGTCTAAGGTTGGGAGCTTCATGGAAGGTCTTCACACAGTTGGTGAATTACATCTAGTTTCAAAGATAAGTATATGCATGTGTTTAAATTTAGCTTTTAAATGCATGTTTTTTATGCTTGCAATATTATCATGTATTTTGTTACGATGATGTTTACTATTGTGCATATGAATTATTGTTAATGCCATGGATTATGTATGCTAGCAGTTATTATGTGCTTACTTTGTGTTAATGTATTGAATTTATTTAAATGCATGTTATATAAGTGTTGGTAGCATTGTCCGGCCTTTGGAGGGCCGGGGATGTTATAGATGCCAAGTGTCTCTCGGCATCAACGGCTAGGATGGACTCCTAGAGTTCTATTTACTTCACCAACCACTTTAGCTAGGTGGGCACGTACCAGGGGCTAACACGTAGAAGGTTCAGGGGCGACATGTGCCCTCATCTGAGATGACACGTGTCACGTTCCAAAGGGTCTATAGGGTATGTGATATGTACAAATTTGGGTAACATGTGGCACTTCAAACTGAGGTCCACATGTTCCTGGGTGATGTCACTATGCCATGTCACCCCAGAATGACAACCTTCCAACATCCCTCAGATCTCACGGTCGATATTTGTCCACGTAGATCTGTGGATCTACTGCTCTTGTTACTTCGGGAGTTCAACATTCAGGGTTTGGCGGTGTAGACTCCTCTTTTCTCCCAAGGTTGGTCAGCGTCGGACTAACCATAGCCCAGATCTGACAGTTAGGAACGAACCCAAAGGTTCCTTCGATCGACAGTCCTGGTCACCTTGCGGCTCCAGCCTTTGGATTTTTTGGCTTCACTGCCACTGTTTTCCTGAGGTAAGACTCGGCCGAAGTACCATGTACGAAACCTTCCACTAGAAGATCAGATAGTCGAGAAGGGGCCCTAATGGACTCCCCAGATCAATGACTCACAACCTTTCACGACTCTAGTATTCAGGTAAATTTGACAGTCGTGAAGTTTGACATCCCAGGGCTTCGAGCTCCCAAAGCTCTGAAACCATCAAGGGATAGCTCCTTTCGGGCTTAGCGCAGGGTTCCTAGACCTTGTTCATATGGACCATCTAATGAATCTTGGGATATAAGCTCTACTCTTAGCCAAGATTTGGTTAAGGCCGTGGGAACGAGCCTAAGGTCTCCTAGACTATCGATTTGAAGGAAGCACCTTCCTAGTTCGCAAAACTTTAAGTTCTGAAGCAAGGCGGGGAAAATCTCATGGAATTATTGAGACAATAGCAATGCCAAGAGGCTTGCTCTGACTCTGGAACTATGAGGTAATTCCCTGGTAAAATAACCTTCGAGGGTTAAACTGAAGCATATGGAAAATCAAGCAGAAGCATAAGACTTTCAAGGAAGCAAACGCATACACATAACTTAACCATTTCAATACAGAAACCATTTATAGATATATAAATGCATGCATGCATCCATTATTCCCAATTCAATGCATAGAGTATGAAAACACTTATCAGAACCAAATAACATGAAGCGACTGCTGAAAGGGGTGTTTGTTTCCACCCAACCATAGGCTCAGTCACTCCTAATGAATTTACCACTAGCCACCCTCAAGCTAGACCATGATGCTCTGCGATAGAATCGTTTCTTCCAGCTTAGCGACAGTAGGGACAGAGGTTACTCTCCTTCTCCTGCAGGATCTTAGAAATGGTTTACACAATACCAAGCAAGGAGGACCAGCCTCATTTATCAACTTGTATCATGACCCTGCTAGCCATTTCATGTGACCAGAACACGCTCATCCCTTAGTTCTTCCTTGAACCCGAGGGCTTAGTCTCTCGTCTATACACTCTTCGCAAGTCTTCCTCTGCCCACCACACCCTCCTTTCTTTCCTTCCTTGGCAAGATTATGTGTGGCTCAAATTCCCAGTCTGTGGTCAGGTCTGAAAGCCTTATAGATGGGTGCTCTTCCCCATCCCCTCATTAACTCTTGAGGAGGTCTTCCCACCTACTAGCCTGATTGTAATTCATTTCTGGGTCAGAGGTCTATTCTGGTCCTAAGCAATTAAATCCAGTAAGGTACTGGTTTGATGGAGGTTAATGAAACCATTCTTGGTCCCCTTCACCCTCTCTTTCATAGCATTCGTGGTATCTCTTAGCACATCCCCTTTCCATCAGTCATGCAACACTTATCCATTTTATAGTAAATAACAGAATTTACATTCATTGACCTTTTATACGAAGGTCCATTAGATCAAACATTCACACATATTGAGTTTTCCATAGTCTCTTGGCCCATATAATTATATTTACAAACAGGGGAAAACAATGGTTTTACATAGGGAGACTAACGGTGACCTCGGAGAATACTTCAAATCATATTTCCATTCCCCTAGTAGTAACAATAACCTCATAAAATGCATAGAACCATGTTTCCATTTTGATACCAATAATAGAAAGGGGGGACCTAACCTTTCCACTCCTTTCGTTGAATTTCCTTTTTTTCTTTCTTAATATACCACCTACCTATCATTACCAATATATTAGATGTGATAGAGAGGTGTATCTACCTTAGCTAATTGAGAAATCTTGGGACTGAAGGTGAGTTATTATCAATCTTCCTTTATCAATATTCATCCATTCCCCTTTCCTTTTTTGATATTTATTCCCCTTTCTGTATGCATCAATTAATCCAACCAAGACCTTTTTCTATCCCTCAAGCTAAGCCTTATGTCCATCCTTTATCCATATGCATCCCTATATCTACTACATCATATATGTGTCATAAAGATATCCTAAGGGATGAAGGGTTTGGTTAGTATATATCTGCACCCTATGGGTCTCTGGGGAAGAATATCAATAGACTTAGTTTAGTAACTATAACCAGGGCCTTATAATAGCTATGACCAATAAAAAATGGTAAATTTTAGAATAACAATAGCATTATATAAGGATAAGGAGAAGACAATGTCTCTCTCTATCAAAGTTTATTCCACTATTTGATGTAGCCCGCTTAACTAGTCTATCACCTAATCAAGAATAAGGGCAGGTATGAAAGTACCAATATAGATATTATAATGAGGTACATTTACAGAAGTTGTATCAAGGGATTTATATCTTCCCAAACCTTTCCTATAAAGAAACTTCAATGCCAATGAAAGCACATGTACTTTCATTTTATTTCTATTTTTTCCATCTTATAATGCTTTCCACCATTATCATATTCTCCCATTCAAGTGCTTAGTGGGAAATATGGCCACCAGGTTACTTAGTCCAACAAAACCCTACAGACATTGCCCCTTTCAGCATCACTTGCAAGAAGGAAAAGCATCACCCGAGGAATTTTTATGGGAACTGCAAGAACCAATATTTTACAGCGGTGAGGGAAATATTGGAGATACACTCTGTCATACCTACAAGATCCTCTCACACACTAAACCCTTTCTATCATGAACTCGTTACTTAGTTATAAATGCACATATATCCATAATTATGTTATTTGGTAGTTAAACATACATTCATGGTTACTGCATGGTACTATATCAACATCAACATTAAAGATAAGCATACAAACAACTTTAAAGATCAACATACATTCACATTACAAACATGAATTAACATCAAAAAGCACAGTTTTACACAGGGTTATCGAAGTTCACCCCCCTCCGGGATATGGATTATTTATCATATTTCAGTATCTTGAGTCGCTCTGCGCTAAAATGGATGCTTAGCATACAATATTATTCACATTTGTAGTTTTTTTACAATGTTATGCTCTATGAAACTCTCTTTCTCTCTCGACCTTGTGAATATCCTAAACTCTCGGATCCTTTACATATTTATACATTATGATCAGGGCCTTTTGACAACTCATAATGAGTTGGCTACCACTCATACTCGGCTGGCGACAACTCATTATGAGTTGCATATAGATCATGCTCGGTTGGCTTTCCTGGATTTTGCGCTAGTTGTTATTTCTTGTCCCTCATCTTCTCCTTTTTCCTCTCCGTTCTTTATTGATCTTCTTGATATTCTTTATCTTATTTGTCTTCTTTTGTATTTTCCTTTCTTGCACCTTTTTGCTATACTTTGTCTCTTCTCATTGTTCCATCCCCAAAACTACCTGCCCAACAGGCCCCCAACACTCACTTGTGGCTCATCCCGAGCCACTTAGGCTTGTTGTGTCACGCTCCTCCATGCCTCAACAAATTTCTGGACGGTGTCCTTCATTCTCTGTATTGTTGTTGTGAGTTATGCTTCCCTATTCAAGATTTCCTCCATCTCCTACGCTATCAAACTAGTAAGTTTGGCCTCGGTATCTTGCGTCTCTAGTGTCATAATTCTTTGTGCAACAGCTAGTCCTTTTAGTACCCTGAGGGCTTCATCTTATAGTGGTTCTAATATATGTGTGATCTTCCTCTGTTCTCACTTCATCTCTTCCACTGTATTGTATAGTTTCCTATGAGACAGCATTGTTGTCATTCTTTCTGCTGATGGTAGAGTATTTACACGCTCGTTGGCCTGATGCGCTTGTTCCTACGTAGTACTTATTTTCTCTTCCATTCCTTGAATCTCTGGGTTTTTAGTAAGATTTTTCCAAATTCATGTGCCTTTTTCACACATCTTTATGCATTCTTGTTTCAAGCTTTTGATCTTTGCCACTATTGTCTGAGTTGTCCTTTCCCTTTGTTCCCTTTCTTTGGGTGGTGTCCCTAGCAGTGCACGCAGTTCTAGCTCAGTGATCTTGTTTTGGAGTCCCTTGATAATTGTGCTTATCTTGGATACCTAATCTGCTAATGTGGCCTCTACTACAAGTGGTACTTTTGGGACTTCTTTATATAGGCTCTGGACTGTCGCTTAGATTTTCTCTACCAATCATTTGAATTCATCCTTTTCCTTTAAATATTTGTCGGCCTTTGATTCTACCTTGCCTTTCTCTTTTAAGGATCTCTTGGCCCTAACTTCTACCTCACTCTTCTCTTTCAAGGATTTTTCTATCTTTCCTTCAGCCTCACTCTTCTCTTTTACCCCGAATTCCACTTTTTGGTATACTACGCACTTTTCTTGTACTGCAGCAGCACATTGCTTATGTAGTTTCATATTCTCAATTTTTTCCTTATCCAATTCACTAGATTCGGTTTCTACTAAAAGATAGTTCCTGCGTGATCCCTCTGTGAAAACCATGTAATAATTCCATCGACATCTGTGACACGACTAGGTTCATGTGACTTAGTTCTTGTAGCTTCTCTTTTACTTGGGAATTGGGTAACCCGACTGTCTCTATTGGGATATTGATCACTCTGCATTCTGCTATTAGGTGTGTTGATACCGCAGTCTGTGCTTCCTTTGTTATGCCTTCTTGTTTTGTGTCAAATCCTTTCATAGGTGTTATTCAGACTGTTTCCAATCATTTTTGTAACATCAAGCAATGGTATTGCACTTTCATTTGTAGTTATTCATGTTTCTTTGTGGTCTCTTCGAGGACTTCCTCCACGACATCCCTTAGTCGGTATCCAATTTTTTCCATGTCATCATCTATTAGTGTGTAGATGATTGGTGTCTTTTGGGCCTTTTGCTTCTTCAACGTAGATGAACATGTTCTTTGGTCCTGTCGTTTTCTCCCTTTCTAAGGCAAGGGTTGTGGAGGTTGTTCTGTTGGTCCTGTTTCTGATGCATCCTCTGTGCCATTTCCTTTATTAGTGTCCTCTAACCCATTGTCTGGAGGGTCCATCTCTACATCTATGCCTTGTACCACCTCAATGTTCCCATGTTGCATTGTCGTGTCCCCTTATGTTGGGACCTTCCAATCTGGTTCCTAGTCCTGCATGACCAATTGGATTTCTTCTTTCGTTATCTTTTATTTTGTTTGGACCCACCCCTCCCTTGGATCCTTCCTTAATTCAATGTACATGTGATGCCTATCTACACGAAACTCATAGACTGGTCCATACGCCTCCACCAACTGTGGTGACATGCGTGGGGTGTTCCATATAATATGTCGAATTGTTTCACCATAGAGAAAGAATTGGACGTTGTTGTCCATTTGTCTCCTCTTGTTTGTTGAAAACCAGAAATTATGGTACTTTTCCACTACACATGGCTTCCCTCTCAGCCCTAAGAACTGTGCATCCTCTAGTTCTACCCATGTTGTGAAGGCAATCAAAGTCAAGAGTTATGAGTAGTGAAACTCCATTCTCTTGTCTTGGGCTTCTGCGCAATCCAATAGGAACTAGTTTAGTAAGAATGGTGCCCAACTCATTGCAGTTCCTTCTACACATTTTTCTGCAGCAGTTATTACCCATGCTAGTACTTGATCCTTCCTACACTTCCATAGAAGCTTGCATGCTAACATTTGGGTGGCTATTCGAATGGTCGAGTCACATATAGTTGGCACATCCAGGCTGTGCACCCCCCTAACCATGTGAAAGTTCATTTGCATAGCCTCTAACTGTTCTCTTTTTGTCTACAAATAATAGAGCAGGGTCTTCTCCCCGGGTTGGAAGCCCCGTGATTTTGTTTATCAAGTATATGTCAATAGAGATTGGCCTATCTGGCCACATGTACCCCCCATGCATGCAAGATAAGAGGAGTTTAAAACATGCATTGACTTTGTTGTTGCGTCTGAAGTGGGGGATATCGAACAGGTTGAGGAGGCCTGGCAGGCCTTCTCTCTCCAAGCCTCTATCCCAAACCTTGGTAACTAGTACGATCTTCTTTGTAAGTGGGTTCACGTTGAGTTCCAGGTATTTGTGGAGCGCAAGTTTAGGGAACTTCACCACATCAATAATGTCATGGTCTGCATATTTCTACTAGGGTACCTTCCCCAGCATGTCCTTATCAATGATGACTTCCTCTAGAATGTCTGGGATCACCAACATATAGTCTAGATTCTTCTGCAGTGTGATTGGTGGGGCGTCGTCCTTTCTAGGCAGTATGTAGTCACGAGGAAAGCTCAGTTCTGATAAAGATGCACTAAGGGTTTCCTCAATCTATGGTTCAGTGGTTGGAGCTCTGCTTCGACTCTTCCTTGGTATAGTTGTTGCTTCTCCTTTGGCTCTAGGTGGCATCATTGTTGTAGTGAAGTAGTCTTTGACAGGTGGTGTAGCTTTATAGCTCCTTCTAGCTCCGTGCTCTCTATTTTTCTTGTAATGATAAGTAACAATAGTCCACGTTTGGAAAGCATGGCTGCTTTTATTCCCTTTTTATAGTTGTGCACTGGTCTTTGCTCCTTCCCTCCTATCTCATCTGCCAGTAGTGTGGCAGGTTCTTGCATTAATGGTTCTTTATTGTCAGATCCATTATTATATTTCCACTGTGCACTTCCACTTTGTCATGTGGATCGACAGCATTTTACTTTTACTCCATGTCATTATGATGGCTTTGTGAATTGGCCTTATGGTGACTTTATGCGTTGTTATAACAGTCATGCTATGACTTGTCCTTATCCTCTCGTAGCTGTCATTTCCATATTTTTCGTACCTACAGCGGTCTTGTCATATGGGATGGTGCAATTACTACTGCATTCTTTATCGTTGTGGTGTTGGGTCTCCTTGGTTGGCACAGTTGTTCTTATCTGCGCAGTTCCCATTATCATTCTTTATGCACACGTTCTCTTTTTTCTTTTTGTTGTTCGACTCCTCCTATTGCACAGGATTGTCGGCCCTCTTGATAGATTTTTAGCCAACTATCATTTGTTGGGTTGTTATATTTTTTGCAGTGAAATTCTAGTCGAGGTGAATCGACTAACGATCGAAGGTCGAGGTGGATCGATAGAAATCAAGGTCAAGGTGGATCGACAGTAAGTCAAAGGTCGAGGAAGTCGACCAGGTAAAGTTGAAGTCGAATATATCGATGGCAAGTCAACCAACAAGAGGTCGAAGTGCGAGTGTGAGATGACTGACTAGAGACCGAATGAAGGTCGACTAGTAGTTGATTGGTAACCCGACTTGGAGTCAACTTTAATAGAATCCTAGGATTTGTGAGATTTGTAGCCAATGATATGCGTGGATCTATAACCATTTTTGGGGGCAAATATTTAGGGTTTTTTCTGTTGTAAATCCTATAAAGAGGCGTGTTGTAACACTGTAAAGGGTAATCGTAGAATTCACTTATGTAGGTTAATGCATGTGTAAGTGTAGGTTGTTGGTCATGCATATGTAAGCCATATTGGCTACAGGGTTTTTCTTGCACAGGCAAGAGGATGTGATGTCGATTGTGTCTTAAGTGTGGACCAAGGTTAGACATGTAACCTTTTATTCAGATTGAATAAGACAACAAGAGAGCAGAACGGTTAAAGGAATGTCAGTTTTTCTCGGTTAAGGGTTGCAAGGTAAAATCTCAGTGTACTGTGTGATTGCTTGTTTCATTTACATTCTTTATTAAATTCTT
Source organism: Picea engelmannii (assembly GCA_009831015.1). Classification (NCBI taxonomy): domain Eukaryota; kingdom Viridiplantae; phylum Streptophyta; class Pinopsida; order Pinales; family Pinaceae; genus Picea; species Picea engelmannii. Next base: position 1,141,957 of record ML780711.1, on the reverse strand, counting down.
ATTCTCTTCTACTAGGATTAGTTTTGAAGTGTCTCTCATTTCTTACATGTCATATCAGATCTTAGGTTTGCCTTGACAAGTGAGTTATCAGAACGATGTTATGTTTTGGCGAGTATATCATATCTTGATTTGCCAATCTTGAATCTGAGAACTGAACCCTAGGTACAGTAAGAGTCGTAAATCATAAATTGTGTTAAAGATCGTGGTAAAGAATGGCAAGCAGTTCCAGAATAGAGATAGAAAAATTCAATGGCCATAATTTTGAGCTTTGGAAGCTTAAAATGGAAGATCTTCTCGTGGATCAAGAACAATGGACAACGGTATTTCCAGCTACCTAGCTGGCAGGCATGTTGACAGAAGAATGGGAGAAACTCGAAAGAAGAGAAAGAAGTAAAATTTGACTTTGTCTTGCATATTCGGTGTTGTTGAATGTCTCAGGTGAAGATTCGGCCAAGAAACTGTGGGACAATTTGGGAAGCTTATACCAGTCAAAATCTCTGGTAAATAAGTTGTTTCTCAAAAAGAAATTGTATCTTCTGAGGATGAGTGATGGCAGTTCGGTGACTGAGCATTTAAATGTGTTTAATACCATGTTAAGCCACTTATCATCTGTGGATATTAAGATCATTGATGAGGAGAAGTGTATCAACCTATTGTCTTCTTTTCCAGACTCCTGGGATAGCTTAGTTGTGGATATTGGGAGTAATACAACCACACTAGCGCTAGAGGATGTGGTTTTTTCTCTGATGTCGGAAGAAATGAGAAGGAAGAACATGGAAGGGTCGACCAAAGATGCTCTAGTAGTGAGAGGTATACCGATAGAAAGAGATAAAGGCAGATTCTCTGGTAGAAATTTCAAGTCAAAGGGTATATCTAAATCTCTGGTTAAGTCGACGCGAAGATGTTGGAAATGTGGTAAAGTTGGGCATTATAAAAAGGACTATAATTCGAAGGCAACAAAAGTCAATGCCAGATATGGGAGGTGATGTGTACCTGGCATTGACCAGTACAAAGTTGGATCAAGATGTTTGGTTGATCAACTCGAGAGCATCTTATCATATGACACCACATAAAGAATGGCCCTTTGAATATGAACGATATGATGGGGGTGATGTGTCTTTAGGGGACGACTTGACAACCAGAATTGTCGAACGGGGAAGAGTCTGAATGAAACTGCACAATGGGAGTAAAAGAACCCTTCTAGGTGTGCTACAAATTCTAGGTTTGGAAAGAAACCCGATATATGTCAGCAAGATGAGTGATGCAGGTGTGCATACTCTGTTTCATAAGGATTCGTGCAAGATGGTTAGAGGTGCAATGGTCTTAATGAAAGGAGTTCGGATAAGTACCCTATACAAGTTGTTAGGGAATGTCGACTCGACTGCATGCAACATAATCATTTCTCCTGAAATCGACTCGAGTGTGACTCGACTCGACTCGATGTCGACACAACTCGACTCGAGCTAAGTTGGTTCAAATCGAATCGACAAGACATGATGAAATCGACCCGACCAGGTTACGACACAAGAGGATGGGACACATTGGAGAAAAACAAATTCGAGCTATGCAAAGCAAAGGTATGGTCGAAGGTTTTCCTGAATGTGGTTTATAAGTCAACTTTTTTGAACATTGCATACATGGAAAACAAATTCGGGTATGGTTCCCATCTAGAGTGACAAGGGAAAATGGGATTCTAGAACTGGTGCATAGTGATGTGTTTGGCCCGGTTACAGTGCCTTCACTTGGTGGATCCTTTTATTACATCTCCTTCATAGATGATTTTTCCAAGAAGACATGGATACATTTCCTGAGGAAGAAATCAGAGGTTTTCGAGAGATTTAAAGAGTTTAAATCTCTTTTGGAAAACCAGAAAAAGAAAAGGATTAAAGTACTCAGGACTAACAATGGTGGTGAATTCTATGGGAATGAATTTGATCAATTATGAAAGCAGTGTGGCATAGCATGCCAAAATACCACACCATATACCCCATAGAAAAATGGAGTTGTTGAGAGAATGAACAAAACGTTTATGGATAAGGCAAGGAGAATGCTCAGTGGTGTTGGGCTTGCACAAGAATTATGGGTGAAGGCAATTGAGAGAGCAAGATATTTGGTGAATATGTCTTCTTCCTTGGTGCTAGTCGAAACAACTCCAAATGAGGTATGATCTGGTAATAATCCTTCAATGGTGTATCTCAAAGTATTTGGTTGTGATGCATTTGTGCATGTTCCCAAGGAAAAGACGAGCAAGTTGGACAAGAAGGCAGTCAAATGTATTTTCATTATATATAAATAAGGAATGAAAGGATATAATCTATCGGATCCTGCATCAACGAGAATAGTGTACAGTCAAGATGTGATCTTCAGATAAGTTGGAGATAAGTTCGAGCCTGAGGAAGTTGTTCAAACCGAGAATAATCCTAATATGGTGCGGTTTGAACTGAGGAACGAAGAAGATGGTTTTGATGAGTTGATTGAATCTGAGGAAGAAGTGGAACAACTGACTCTGGTGGTAAGGAGGTCAGAAAGAATAAGAAAACTATTTCAGAGGTATAGTCTACCCGACTTTCGTTATGCATTTGTACTAACTTCCATCGATGATGAGACCAATTCGGTTGGTGAGGCAGTCGACTTGGCAGAGGGTAAACTTTGGAAGGATTCCATGGTCGAAGAGATGGAATCCTTGTACAAGAATGAGACATGGGATTTAGTCAAGTTACCTAGTGGAAGGAAGCCTATCGGTAGCAAGTGGGTAAGAATATGAATATCACAGGACAAGTTGAGAAGTTCAAAGCTTGACTTGTAGCGAAAGGTTATTCCCAAGTCGAAGGAGTCAACTTTGGTGATATTTTTTCCCTTGTTGCAAAACTGACTTCCATTAAAGGCTGCAACATTCGATTTGGAAGATAGAACAGATGGATGTGAAGACAATGTTCCTACATGGGACCTGGAAGAAGAAATCTACATGAAATAGCCTGAGGGATTTGTAGTAAAGGGAAAACAAGAGTTGGTGTGCAAACTCAAAAGATCCATGTATGGTCTAAAACAATTTCCAAGGATGTGGTACTAAAATTTTGACACATACATCCTTAGTTTTGGATTTGTGAGAAGCAAATTTGATCACTGCATATATTCCAAGGAAGACATGTTGTTGATTGGCAACAACATGGATGCAATAAAGGAGGTGAAGAAGCAGTTATCTGCCAAGTTCAACATGAAGGATCTCAATGCAGCTAACTTCATTCTAGGAATGGAGATTAAGAGAGATCGAGCTACTAGAAATATTTGGTTGAATTAGACGAAGTATATTGAAATGATTCTGAAACAATTTAATATGCAAGAGTGCAAATCGGTGAAGTTGCCAATTCCTATGAGAGCAAGTCTTACTGATGAACAGTGTCCAAAAACACGAGAAGAAATAGAGAACATGGCATATGTTCCCTACACAATTGTTGTTGGGAGTCTAATGTATGTGATTGTTTTCACTCGGCCAGACATTTCCCATGCAGTGGGAGTGTTGAGAAGGTACATGTAGACACCTGGAAAGGAGCACTGGACAACCAATGATATGTGGGATTTGTGGGATTTGTATCCAATTATATGCATGGATCTGTAACTGTTTTTAGGTGAAAATATTTAGGTTTTTGCATGTTGTAAATCCCATAAATAGACGTGGTGTAACACTATAAAGGGTAATCATAGAATGCACTTATGCAGGTTAATGCAGGTGTAGATGTAGGTTGTTGGTCATGCATATGTAAGCCATATTGGCTACGGGGTTGTTCTTGTCCAGGAAAGAGGGTATGATGTCGATTGTTATTGGACCAAGGTTAGGCATGTAACCTTTTATTCAGATTGACTAAGACAACAAGACAGTAGAACGCTCAAAGGATTGCTTGTTTTTCCCGGTTAAGGGTTCTAGGATAAAATCTCGGTGTACTATGCGATTGCTTCTTTCATTTACGTTCTTGATTAAATTCTTCTTCTCTTCTTGTAGGATTAGTGTTGAAGTGTCTCTCATTTCTAACACCATTCACCCTTCCTTTCAATTCTTCTCCATTAAGTGTTTCCAACTGTGTAGCACCTACCTCTTTCACCTCGTGGATCACGTATGGTCCTAACTATTAATGTTTAAGCTATTATTAGAGTTATTTGCATTTCAATAGATAACAATAGAATAAGATATGATCACTGAGAAATACACAATCACAAGAGACACATCATTTATCCTTGTAAACCCTCATGAGGTAGAAAACCCAGCAAAATTTCCTTATTATAGATAGCCAATACAATGCCAAGAGATAAACTCAAACAAATACAGAAAGTCCTCTCCCAAGAATGTACCTCTCTCTCTCTCTCTCTCTCTCTCTCTCTCTCTCTCTCTCTCTCTCTTCTCCAACTGTAGCGCTGAAACTTTATCCTCAATGAACAAGTGAGTGTGTGTCTAAGTGAGGTGTTAGCCTCCTTATTTATACAAGTCTGACACGTGTGGAAGTGTCTCTTCACTGGCAGGGCCGACCTCTCAATCTGGGTGGTTATAACCACCTTTAATATAATATGGGGCCTCTTTAATATATTTTGGGGCCAACTTCTTATTCTTCCTATTACAATTACATTTTGACCAATCTACAAAAGGGGATTTAGTCCTTTACAATAGACGACATGAGCAATCCGCAATGGGGATTGATCCAATGAATAATATATCAAATAATAATCAGAATACACTTTGCATTTACATTAATTCAACACTCCCCCTTAATAACAAGGGTATTCTTCAACAGCATCAAACGAGAGAGAGGCATTTATCATCAACAACATCAGGAGGAAATCATCATTAATATCATCTTGGAACACTAATTGGAGTATCTATAAATCATCAGAATTTTTCTTCATCGGCAGCATCGTCATTCTCAAAGGAATGCAATCATCATCTGCATCAATATGGATTAGTATAAAACTAATACATCATCATCATAGCATGAGGCTGGATCATCATCATAATACTGGACTGGCTTTACGTCACAGCTATTAAGTGTTGGTTGTGGAGCCTGATTATCTTCCTGATTCATAGGTCCTTGCTTTCAGCCGTGTTTATAACCCATGAAGTATTTACACCCCAGAAGTATGTACACTCTTCCATGCGGAGGAGTGCAAAGGGGGGGTACCCCCTTTGTATCCCCCTGGCTGGGGATTTTGGGGGCAAGCGGGCCCCCAGTGGGGGTTCGAGGGCAAAGCCCCCGAAGCCAAAATTGCCTTGTAAAAGTATATTGTAATTTCATTGTAAATCTTGACCGTTCATTATAAGGTCGTAGATCTAACGGTAGAGATTATGTTAGGGTTTTTTTCCCTAGAAGGCAACCCTCTTTTATGAGGGAAATGTATTGCGGC
>ML780711.1:1113413-1124391 GCA_009831015.1 Picea engelmannii | reverse complement strand
GGGATAGATCTGAACCTTCATATCTTAGTTAGAAAAACCCGACAGTCGTTGGATCTATCAGGAGATGCATGAGGGTTAATCCCTCGTGAACAGAGGTGAAAGTTTCGAAAGAGGAGTTGGTATCGAGATTTCAGACTTCGGGATTTCAGAAGTCTCGAAGACAAGAGATCGGGACACTCCATGGTGGAAGTCCCAAAATAGATCTAGACCGTCCGATTAAGGGAGGACACACATCACGAGATCACCCATTTCGGGGATTCGGACATCGAGGAACAAAAGAGGAAGGTGAGCATTTTGACTTCGCACCTAGCGAAGTCCCGAAACAATCTAGACCGTCCATCCGTGGAGGACACATGGTGGAGATCGAGAGTCCATCGATATTTCGGATAACAGGGATTTGAATTGACAGAGGATCTATGTCACTGGGGGTCGCAAGTCACGAAATCGCAGAACAACGAGGATCGTCCATCTGAGGGAAGACACGTGGCAGCAATCCAGGATTTCAGGAGAGTCCCGAAAGGAAGAGTCCATCGGGATTTCCCAAATAGAGAATTCGGGAGTCCCGTTGACAAGAGGTTGGGCTCTTGTATTCATAAAATCCTGAAAGAAATAGGATGGAGGTCTTATGAGGAATGGTCACCTGGATCAGGGCATAGCCAGGAGGGCTAATGTGACAAAGGCCATTTCGAGAAATCGAGAATTTGGGAGTCCCATTGATAAGAGGTCGGGCTCTCGTATTGATAAGTCCCGAAGGGAGTAAGACTGTTGTCTTATGATAAGTGGTCATATGGACCTAGGCATAGCCCAGGGGGCTAATTGTTGATCGAAGCCTCTTCGGCATTTCGGCATTTCGGGGTTTGTAGAGTCGAAAGACTCGACTCGCTTATACCGCTGAGTCACGAAATGCGAAAAGGCGCCTAGTTGTTTGGCCTATGATCATGATCAACGATCACATGGAGGTGGGAAAAAGGGAAGAGCTAGCCTGTGCTAAGCCCCGTAGAATTCTGAGGATTCTATCCCTCGAGAAAAGGCGAAAAACTTATTATGTCGTAATGGGTGTGTGACAAAGATACTAGACTAGATTTACGTCACAGCTATCAAGCTGGAAGCACAGTACTAGTCTCATCTCATCGTCTTGCTTTACATCATAGCACTCAAGCTGGAAGCAAGATACTAGATTGGCTTTACGTCACAGCTATCAAGCTGGAAGCATAGTACTAGTCTCATATCATTGTCTTGTTTTACGTCACTGCACTCAAGCTAGAAACAAGACACTAAACTGGCTTTACGTCACAGCTATCAAGATGGAAGCTCAGTACTAATCATACCATAACAGCTACTCCCCCTTTTGGGGAAGGTCCTTTCAGACTATAGCAAGATTATCTCGAAAGTGCTCAAACTTTACACAAGATAGAGGCTTGGTCAACACATCAGCAACCTATTCATTCGTGCGAACGTACTAGAGCTTTAAGGATCCTCTCTGTACCATGTCACGAATGTAATGATAACGGATATCTATGTGCTTTGACCTGTCATGGAATACAGGATTCTCTGTCATCTTTATGTAGCTCTAGTTGTCACATAGGATCATGGTTGCTTCCATCTCTAGGTCAAATAGGTTGGTCAGCAAATTTCGAAGCCATATAGCTTTGTAGCTGGCAGAACACGCAGCAATGTATTATGCTTCCGCTGTACTGAGAGCAATGTTGGATTGCTTCCTACTCTGCCATGAGATCATGCCTGATCCTAAATTGAAACAACATACTAAAGTGCTCTTTCTGTCAAAGACACTTCCAACCCAATCTGAATCAGTGTATCCACTCAATGTGAAATCATGATCTCCATCATAACTAAGACCACAATCTAATGTACCTATAAGGTACCTCGTCACATGTTTTGTAACAACTAGGTGAACATGTCTGGGTTCTACCAAAAACTAACTCAAGGTGTTCACGACAAAATAGATATATGGTCTGGTATTCTTCAGGTACATCAACGATCCAATGATCTGTCTATACAACGTGGTATCAATTAATTCTAACGAAGTGTCAACCAGTATCTTTAGCTTCGTTTCCATGGGTGTATTCATGGACTTGCACTCTAACATGTCGAATCTCTTCAGGATTTCGACTGCATACTTCCCTTGGTTAAGGAAGATCCTCTCTAGACTCTGCCATACCTCAAGACCTAAGAAATAATTCATTAGGCCAAGGTCTTTCATCTCAAATTCTGAAGTGAGCTTGTTCTTACATTCGGTGATGATCTTTTCTTCTCCAGTTAAGAATAATTCATCCACATACAGCAATAATATTACCGGCTCATCGTTCATAACCTTGAAGTAGAGGTTAGAATCTGCTTTACTCTTTGTAAATCCTAAGCTCATCAGAAAACTGTCTATCTTGACATACCAAGCTCTAGGAGCTTGCTTCAATCCGTACAGAACCTTCTTCAACTTGCAGACATGAGACTTCCTGTCTTCAACTTCAAATCCTTGAGGTTGCTCTATATACACTTCTTCTTCGATGACACCATTTAGGAAAGTTGTCTTTACGACCATCTGGTGTAACTTCCAGTTCATCTTAGTTGCAAGGGCTATGATGGTTCTGATTGAAGTGTATCTGGATACAAGAGCAAATGTCTCTTCATACTCAATGCCTTCCTTTTGAAAAAATCCACGAGCGACAAATCTTTCTTTATGCTTCTCAATACTTCTATCAGCAGCATGTTTTATTTTGAAGAGACATTTGGAAGATACCACATCCTTACTCTTCGGTTTGGGAACTATTTCCCATACATTGTTCTTTATTATGGATTGGTATTCTTCTATCATGGCATCTACCCATTCTTTCTTCTGAATGGCTTCTTCAAAGAAGATCACACATTAAAGACATATAGCTGGAGAATGGCTTAGGTCTCTTCACCTATCTCATGGTTCCTTCAGGAACACCATACTTCTCTCCATCTTGAATAAGCTCCCTAGCCCAATCAGGATTTCTCTTATGGGAGATCGTCATCTGAAGAGGTTCTTGAAATTCTACTATGTCATGATCTTCTAGAATTTCCTCATCAGGGGAAGTTACGACTTCCCTTACTGGTTCTGCAACTCTGGGAACCTCCCTCACTGATTATGTATTTCTAGGAGCTACAAGTTCCTCTTCATATACTTCTTCAAGCTGGCATATTCTTGATTTCTTGAGCGCTGCATCTTCATCAAAGGTCACATCCATGATGATCTCTTACAGGGTATACTTGGTGTTATATATCAAGTCTAAATATGAAAGATTGAGTGAGGCTTCAAACGAGGTCTACTTCTCATTCTAATGTTCGGTCATATTTGGAGCCTTCTTCTCCTTTCAATCAATCTTCATATGAGATATGTTGAATCTCAAGAGATAGCTTCTTCTTCATATTTTTTGGTGCATGAGTGTATATGGTCAAGTACATAGTCTGCTTCACGTCTCATATAATATGTTTCCTTCTACAACCTTCACTATAGCTTTCTCAGAGTTATCGCTTATGACTTGAAACAAGGTCAACAAAACAACATGCTAGAATAATATCCTTTTCATAATAATAGATAAAGCAATAGCATGAATAATCATCACAGTAGCTCCTTTAGAGCTATCATTCATGGCTTGTCTGAAGCAACGATAAAAAATAAGAGATACACTATGAAATGAGGTCAACACTCTTATAATGTTGTGATCGAACATTCCTCCATGGCAACCTGGAACTAACACATGAGGTTTCTCCTAGAGGAGGTGTTAGTTGTATCAGGAAAATGATTACATTAAGTATTTACCTCTATATGCTCACATGCTACTAGTATAATATTTTACAAAGACTATTATCTTACTTGTAAAGCGGTAGTCATCAATTTGTCATGTGTACCTTTGAATCTTATCAAATTGATTAATCAAACCTAGAGCCTTGTCCTCAAGAATGAGTGTGCTTGATTTTCTTCCAAGTCTCCTTCACTCAAGATGACGAGTGCTTTCTTCAACCTGTCTTCTGTACTAAGACAATATGATATCTTGACAGAAGGTTGGGTTAGAGGATAAACTCTATGATCTCAACTTTTAATCCATCTAATACCTTGACTCAGATTTTGACCAAAGGTTAGAATGATGGGCATAGCTACAACATGCAACACTGATCAAAATAATGTCATAACAAATAGATGCATATATGAATAATCACACCTGGGTTGCATCATTCCTCTGAATGTGTTGGATCTTGAGATCCTTCTAAATCTATGGCAAGAGATCCCTTCTCCTGCAAATACCCTATAAAGCTTAACCGTTTAAACATGTGTGAGTACATACCTCTGACGACATTTGCAGGTAGAGGCACGATCTGGTAGCAGCGATAATGACCACCAACTCTTAAGAACTTCAAGGGTGACTGCAACTAGTACTACAGCTACAACTGGAACTGATACGGCAACTGCAATTGATACTACAAGTGGTTTTGAGACTGCAACTGCAACTACAACTTAGGGTTTTATGAGGAAACCCTAATTTTTCAAACTTCAAATTTTGAAATTCTGATCCAGGGGATAGATGCGCTGAGCTGAGGCAAGTAAGCTGGTGCAGTCAAAGTTTTGAAAATCCAACTTTTACCCCCTCAAATTTGACCAACGGATTTTTGGACTAGTGCTTCTGGTTTTCTAGTACTTCTTGTACTCCTGGTACTTTGATTTTTTTGGTTTTCTGGTACTTTGTGAAAACTAGGGTTTCACTTTTTGGGAGATATAGCCACTGAAAAGTTGCGCTGAAGATGCCAAACTGGTCCTTGAGGAAGGGCGCACTTTTCTAGATGGTTTTTGGGATGAAATTCTTCTTCAATAAAAATCCTTAATTTGCATGTACGACAACAGTGACGATTTTCACTTTCTCTTGTGAAAAATGCTCTCTTCAACTTAGCTCTGATACCATGTTAATGTGGAAGCTATTATTAGAGTTCTTTGCATTTCAATAGATAAAAATAGCATAAGATAGGATCACTGAGAAATACACAATCACAAGAGACACATCATTTATCCTGGGAAACCCTCATGGGGGAGAAAACCCAGCAAAACTTTCTTATTATAGATAGCCAATACAATGCCAAGAGATAACTCAAACAAATACAGAAAGTCCTCTCCCAAGAATGTGCCTCTCTCTCTCTCTCTCTCTTCTCCAACTGCAACTCCAAAACTTGCTCCTCAATGAACAAGTGAGTGTGTGTCTAAGTGAGGCACTAGCCTCCTTATTTATACAAGTCTGGCACGTGTGGAAGTGTCTCTTCACTGGCAGGGCCAACTTCTCAATCTGGGTGGTTATAACCACCTTTAATATATTATGGGGCCTCTTTAATATATTATGGGTCTGACTTCTTATTTTGCCTATTACAATTACATTTTGACCAATCCGCAAAAGGGGATTTGGTCCTTTACAATAGACGACATGATCAATCCGCAATGGGGATTGATCCAATGAATAATATATCAAATAATAATCAGAATACACTTTGCAGTTACATTATTTCAACACTAACCAGTGCATACAGATCTTCCCTGGTTGTTGCATGAACTTGTTATCATATAGTAGTACCAAGTTGCATACTTGGAATTTTTTTAGCTTAATGTGTTTTTCATGCCATGCTTTTTCCCTTACCATTTGAGCCTGTTGGTGAAACCCTGTGATAAAGTTGTGAAAGGTGTTCCTGTATTGCGCTTGAATCTAATAGATCTGTGATAGTTGTAACATTCAAGCTTGGTAAAATGAACTCCATCGGCATTACTGCCTCTTGCCCGTATACCAACCTGAAAGGTATTTTCCCTATCAACTTCTTGTTGGTTGTCCTATATGCCCATAATACAGCAGAGACTCTTAAGTCCCAATCATATCTTCCTATTTTGCATATTTTTGTTAGTGCATTCTCTAGGATTTTTTTGAATGCTTCCACTGTGCCATTGGCCTATGGCTGGTACAACGTACTCTTCTAGTGGTGGATTTGGAATTCTTCGGTCAAAGATGGTATGTTCTTATTGATGAAGTGCTTCCCTTGATTACTCATAAATGTTCTTGAACATCCAAATTGAGTTACTATGTTCTCAAACAAAAAGTGTGCAGTATTTTATGTGTTGCAATGCGTAACTATTGTGCCTTCTACCCATCGAGTAAGATATTTTGTTGTCGTAATGATGTACCTAGCCCCTGATCTTCTTGCTAGTGGGTCGACTAGTCCAATGAAGTCTATATCCCACTTATCAAAATCATGTAATGTAACTTTGTATTCAATGACATCTCGTCCCTTATGGAGGGTTTTTTAACCCTTTGACAAATGTCACATGTCTAATAGTATTCCTTTGCATCCCTATGAAGTTAGGCCACCGTAGTCTTACGCATAATATCTTATGCGCAGTGGCTTTACCTGCATAATTTCCTCATGCTATCTCATTGTGCACTTATGCCAATATAGTTAGTATTTTGTGTTCGACCATGCAACGTCACAGTATTCCATTTACGCCCAGTTTATATAAACTTCCTGCAATTAATTAGTAGTTTGCAGCCTTTACTACCAACTGCTTTTTCTATGCAATCTTCATGTTTGAGGGGGACATCCTTGTACTCAATACCTCTACAATTTCTGTAAAATAATTTTCCACCATCTTAACTAAAAAAAATTGTGCATCTAAAAATCTATCATCCAGGTTGTCTTCCTCTTCTCCCGAGAGTATGTGTGACAAATGATCTAGTCCTGCATTGTGTTTACCTGGTTTTACTACTACTTCAAAGTCATATTCCTGGAACAATATGAGCCATATGAAAATCCTTCCCCTCAACATTGACTTATTGACCAGATATCTCAGCGCAGAATGGTTGGTGTACATCTTAAAGTGTGATCCTAGCAAGTAGTGTCTGAACTTCTGCAGCGCATAGACCATATCCAATCCCTCACGTTCTATTGTGGTATAGTTTTTTTTTCCATTGTTGATAGTTTCCTACTTGCAAAAGAGATTGGGTGATCTATATCTCCCTCACATGGTTGTGACAAGATCATGCCTAATGTTATTGATGATGCATCCACATGTACATGAAAGTCCTTGTTCCAGTCTAGGAAAATTAAAATCGGTGCAGTTACTAACTTTTGTTTCAATGTGTCTGATCCTTTCCGACAGTCGTCATTCCACTGGAACTTCGCTTGTTTTTTCAGTAATTTTTCCATTGGTGTTGTAATATGTGTGTATCCTTTGATAAATTTCATGTAATACTCTGTGTGAACTAATGTTGTGTGTAGCTATTTGACTGATGTGGGTGGTTGTAAGTCCAGAATAACTGTAATCTTTGCGGGATCATTTATTATACCTTGTTTTCATACCACGTGTCCCAATAATATTCGAAACGGTGCACAAAAAATACACTTCTTTAGAATCAAGGATATATGATGTTGTCTACACTTATCCAACATCAATCTTAGCAATTCAACATGATCTTGTAACAGGCTAAATAAATTCCAGTCGTCCAAGTAGACTTCAAGAAACTTATGAATAAACTCCTTAAACATTACAGAAACCACTCTTGAAAATACCATAGGTGTGTTATTCAACCCAAATGACATCATTGTGTATTGAAAACTTCCCCATTCTGTCGTGAATGTAGTCTTATGTCTATCCTCTTGTGCAATTCTTATCCGATGGTAGCCTAAGAAACCCTCTATGAACGAATAGACTTCTTGTTTGCCTACGTTTTCAAGTACATCATCTATAAATGGCGTTGGGAATGGATCATGTAGGCATGCATCATTCAGTTTCCTCGGGTCGATACAGATACGTGTACCCCTTGTTTTCTTGTCCTGCACTACTATGGGACTTATCCATTCTGATTCCTCAACTGATTCGATGATTCTTGTCTTTAGCATGCGGTCTATTTCCTCCTTTAATTTTTCTTTATATCTTGGGTTCAGTCTATAGGGTCTCTGTTTCACTGGTTTAGCACCTAGTTTTAGTGGGATCCTCATCTCCCCTAGCTCGCCTACTATCCCTTTCATCTCTAAGAATGTAATTGGGAATATGTCTTGGTATTCTCACAGTAGATCTATTATCTTTCTTATAGTTTCCTCATCCTAGTAATCTCTTATCTGTGCAAACTTAGGGCTTTCCTCGGTCCCAATGATCCGGATTATTTTTGGCACGAAATGAGAGCGGAGATATAACACAGAAATGTTCAGAGATATTGCAAGAGAGACAAAAATATAATAGAGATATAGCAGAAATATAACAAGAGTCAAAGATATAAAGTAATACACGATTTCTATTAATGAAATAAATGTACAGAGACTGTAAAAATACAGAGTGAAAGACTCGCTAGAATGGTGGCAACTTATCTCTGAGAAGAGATGTGACGGCTACTCGCATTCGCAAGAAGATGGTTACAATGAGGCTCTGGAGGCCTTTTTACAATAATCAGGAATGCCAAAAGTCCTAGACATCCAAAAACCTAACCCTAGGAGATGAAGCGCCAAAAGTCATGTGGGCCCCGTTTGGGTAAGTTGGTGCATCAACTTCCCCGGGTCATAACTTTTGCATACGATCTCCGTTTTAGGCGTGTGATAGCTCATTGGAAAGGTATTGTCGAGGAGATTCATTTTGGGGGCTCAATATGACTTTAGCTATCATTGAGAACCTCGATCTCGAAAAACCTTCATTTAGGCCCTCAAAATGGCCCCGGAAGTTAAAACCTACTAAAAATAGTAAATTGCCAAAATGGCCAGAAAACTGTTTTGAGCCATTTGGAAAAGGTGGGTGGCCACCGATATCCACCTGGATTACCCAATATTGAATTTTCGTGTCTTGACTAGTTGCGCGTATCTTGCAGATTCCAGCTCTGGGCCCTCTACTATTCGTTCCCCCTCTGTTTCTAGTCCTTGGATATTGCGAGGATCTTCATCATCCTGATCCTCCTGTGTCACATTGTAACATTCCAATAACTTGTGAACCATCATAGAGGTGTTGTGTGTGTTGCATATAGATAATACTTCCATTGATTCTTCTTCGGCAAAGACTTTTTGTTTAATCTCCTGTAGTGTTGTATTTATTAGGGATAACTCATTCTAAAAGGTATATTTTACCTGGAATCATTGAGTTATGTAATCCCAGACTATTGTATCTCTGTGCATCTCAAGTTCTAAGTACCAGTTCTTTGGGATGGTATCGAGGGTATGTATGAACCTGTGTGTCCATTCTTTCCTTGGTACTGATTTCCATGATTTTTCACATTACGCAACATGATCTATTAGGTTTCCTTCCCTAGTATACTTATGCATCATATCTCCCTCATCATTATTGAATCTCACTTGTATTAGTCTCCTACAATGTTGTCTATCTACTATGTTTTCTTTGTGTGTCACCCACCATCTGGCTGGGGTGGCCTTCAGTACAATGTCCAGTGCTAGTAGCCTCTATTGTTTCGATGCATATGCCTCAAATGTCTGTACAATTTTTTTGATATCTGTCAACATATCATACTTAGGTGGGTTGCATAGTTCTATTCCAATCCAACATATTGATTGGTGAACATATTGATTGGTCATGCGTGCTCATTGTCGTGTTGAGACTTCATGCATCCTCTGCTGCCAATTTTCCAAACCTACTTCTAAGTCTTATGTACACGAACTGATGCTTCCCCAACTCAATGTTCCATATGCGGTGGGGTTAACATAGTCATCAATTATAAAATTCATGTTGTACAGGTTGTCAATTTCATCGCTCTTCGTTGGTTCTATGTACCTCCTTCATTCTTTTGGGTCTAATGGTGCAATAACTTTTAGCTCTCCTACTTCAAATATCATCTCTCACCTTTTGAAATTGAAGATGGCTGGTTATTGAAGGCCCATTATATTCCCATTAGTGTTGGATATGGTTGGCTATCGTCCACAATCTTGATAACTTCAAAATCTACGACATTGCACTCCATCTATATTCACAATTATTTCTGTTAATCTGCCAATAGGTATTATTTTGTACTTGTTTTCTAATCTAAATTGAATGGCTGACCACACAAACTTGGGTTTCCCCATCATTTCCCATCTCTTCTTAGGTAGCACATTCACAATGTACCCTGAATCTAAGATCACATCATCTATGTCATATTCTCCAACCTGCGCACTGAACTTGAACTCTCCATTGGTTATTTTCTTGCGTAGTAGTTTGTTCACTACTTTCTTTTTAGTAGATGCTACCTTTCCTTGTGCGCAATGATTAGTCATAGAGCATAATGTATGCAATGCATTTTCATCTTCAACCAGTTATAGACAACTCTTCAAAAAAAATCCTAAGGTACTTACCTTCTCCGGTGATCCTTTGGTCATGGCCTAGTCGTCGGTGGGAGGCCTATCTACCATATGTGGTGCAGAATATGTTGAAGCTACCCACTCTTATCATTGTAGTTCCACCCTCTCCCTTTTATAGGTCTATTTTTCATCTCGTGGATCAAATATTGGAATGGGTATTGTTGATTTATTTACCCATTTCTCAGCTTGTTTCCTTTCGTTGGTTGCATTTTTCCTTGTTTTGGTTCCTCCACACGTAACGACTGTTATTTTGGGTCCTTCATCCCATATCTCAGCTGATATATTTTGAATGTTCGGGTTCTAGTTTTGATTACCTATGGCCTTCCACTTTGCCAACAATTGTGGGAAGTCTTTTGTCGGATGCTCTAACGCCCGACAGTAAATGCATTTTGTGCAAGGGTTTTAGAAATCTCGCGCTAGGTGTCCTGGTTGGTTACAGTTATAGCATATTATGGGGCCTCTTCCTCCTCTCCTGAAGTTTTTTCTACCTCTACCCCTACTAAATGTTGGATCATGTTGTCATTGATGCCAATGGTTTGATTGATTGATGTCATTGATTGATGTCAAGTGATTGATTGATGTCAAAGGATTGATTGATTGATGATTGATGTAATATAATATGTATTGTCCTTGATGAGAATGC
>ML780711.1:1081185-1107055 GCA_009831015.1 Picea engelmannii | reverse complement strand
ACCTAAAAATGGGTTAAGTGACCTAGAGGATGAAAGTATAAATAAGATAGCAATGGTCTCTTGTAGATCATCCTTTTTGTGGATCAATGGAGAGCTTCTTGTGAGCATATCTTTTGGAGTATTGATGGAGAGCTTCTTGTGAGGTCTTCTTGAGCATTTTTGGTGTGGAACACTTGAGCATATTGAATATATATAGGTGACTGAGGTAACCAGGATATATAAGCCCAAATTCTGAGGAAAGTGAAGAAAAGAAGGTCGAAATGCAAGGAAGGATAAATTCTTTTGATGGTGCTTTCTAAGGTATGTTATTTACAGGTCATATCACCATTTTCGCTATAACTTTTTTTATGTAATGATTAAGATCCTAAAATTGTTATGAAAATTAGAAAACATATCCAAGTATCTGTGGTTAAAAATTCATCTTGTGGGTCGATGTATTTTGGGAGTTACACTCCATGGATAATAGGGTTTGTGGCCAGTCCTGAAACTAGTCAAATCAGGTGTTTCGGGTAACAACATCATAACTTCTTCATAACAGATCCAAATTTAGTGAGACCAATTGTGTTGGTTATATTACAGTCTATAGTATGCTCTGTAATAGTTTCAAATATATTCAACAAATATTCTGTGCGGGGCACACTCTACAAGGTCGTTCTCTAGAATAAGCCAGAATTCATCAAGGTATGCCATTTTTGCTATAACTCTTTCTCTGAGAGGTTCCAAGTAGTGAAACTTGGAGGAATTGCATTAAACACATTGAATAACATTGTGTATATGTTTCAGATCTTTATACATTACAAGTTAAAAGTTATGATTACTTCAAGTTAGGGTTGTTGATTAATCCAAAACTAGTCATGGTTGAGACAAGTAGTTGATGAGTTGGCACATACATGAGGTGTATAGTTGATGATTTTGGTACATATTGATGAGTCATTATCGATGAGTAGTTGACACATGATTGGTATATACTTGGTACATGGTTGGATGCACTTGTTTATGGTACAGGTTGATTACAGGTTGTTTGGCACAGGTTGGTGCATGGTTGATGCTCTTGTTTATGGTACAGATTGATATCTATTGAGGATCATTGCCTCATCTCAGTTGGTGCTGATAATGTAAGTTGAGTCTTGCATATAGAGCTGGTTCTCTTGTAGAGTTGTACTATATTCAGTTGTTGCTAAAAAACCCCCGGATTGAAGTCCATAATAAAAAGAAAAATTGTACATACATCTTGTGTTCCTTGTGTTCCTTGTGGAGAGTATTTGTTGATGATATATTGTTGATATATGTTGTTGATATGTATTCACATCTAACTAATGACAACAATGACAACAATGAGTAATGAGTAAATGTTGAATGCTAACTAATGAGTTTTGTGAAAGAGGAAAGTTTTGGGAAAAAGATCCCCACACTCATTCACCCCCCCCCCCTCTAAGTGTGATAGGTGTGTCCAACACTAAATGCTCCTCAGTTTCCTTGATTAAATCCTATTTGATTATTATACTTCCCTCCCCCTTCTGTTGCAACATTATCCTTCTGAATTTGTACATATTTGATGTGTGCTCCCTCATCAGGTCGAATGCACAACAATCCTTTTCTTCATGTCACATTGATTTACAAAAGCTACAAAATAATCTTCTTGGGGTACTTTGATATTTATGTAATAATTGGCACTCATGGGGGTTATGTCCCCATTTCTTAGATATCTCACTGTATCCTCCTCTTGGTAGTGGGTTCAGTGCTCCAGGTGATAAGTACTACACAAAGGCTGGACATTTATCTTTGTGGTGACCTTCAGTCCTACACTTGGTGCACCAGACTTGTTCTTGTTTTTCTTTCCCCTTCATGATTTTGGACAATTAAATTGTTAATAAAGCTAGTTGGTTTTGTATTTGTGCCATTCCACTGTTGTCTCCGACTGAAGAGGCTTCCAACTTCATAGCAATCTCCAACGCCTCAGACTGCGATGTAACCTTTTACTGTATTAAAGGGCTATGGACGTGAGGTAACAAGCCCATAATAAACCACTCTCTATGTTGTTGATCGAGTATTTGGAATGTTAACCTGCCCATCACATATTTGAATCTCTGATCGAACTCCCATACTGACTCGGTTTGTTCCTTCTTGATCTCCTTGAGCTCGGTAATTTATCGCAACTCAAACTTTGGTTTCTTGAATTCTTTTAATAATGCTTGTGTGATCTCTGTTAATGTCCTTGTTTGACCTAATAGTGTGGTACTTTGGAGCTTCATGTACCAGACTAGCACACGTCCTCTAAAGGTTGTTTCCAACTACGCGATCTTTGCACCATCATCGTGGACATTCTTTGCAGTCTAGATGGTTTCACATATGAACAAATGTTGTTTTGGTTCCTCCGATCCAATTCCTTTGAACGTCGGTAATATTAGTGTGTTATCTACTCCGGCCATGTTGTTGTGTGTAGGACCTCTTCCTAGTGATACTAGTTTATTCTTATTAATTGTACTGCTATTATTGCTCTGGTTACTATTTCTTTGGCTTCCTCTACTGATTACAAGTGCTCTGTAAAGGTCTTCGAATGTTGTCTCAAATTCAGGTGACGCACACGAGGTTGTGGTTTCGACCCAGGACTCGGCTCGAGAAGTACTTACTGGTTCTTCTATAACTGAACTAAATTGGATATCTTCTTCTTCTCCCTCTATCTGTTGTACTTCTATGATACGGATATTTGCGCGATGTTTTGGGTACTCACTGCATTGATCTCTCTCTCCAACCGCAGTTCTCAACTTCTCGTACCTTCTCCCATTGTGCAGAACTCCAAATTCATCTTCTCCTTCTGATATCCCTTCCTCTTTCTCATGCATTCTCAGGCATCCCTTCCTTTGTCCATTTTTTCTACCCCCGGGTAAACTCATATTCAACAACACCCAATCCCTCTGTGTGTGCAAATTTCTTTAGCTATCTGACTCCATTGTCATCACTTCTTTATCACATAGCAGCATTTTTATCCAGGTAGCTAATGACTTTATGAATCTTCCTCATGGGCCTTTAAAGAAGTATCTTCCTACGACACTATAATCCTGGGTACGGTCTATGACAAATTATGTTATGTAGCCTCCCAATATACTATCCAACCAAAATTCAACTACATGTGAAGTTTTGTTGTCTACTTAGTCCACTTGTCCCACTAGTTCAGGAGTCCAGTTATTTGGCGTAGCTGGTCTATGTCTACTAGTATTTTCCACAAATCTTTCCAGCCATTCTGCTAAAAGGTTAGGAAATTCGCCGAAAAAGATATCATGCAATTATGTGTACACATACCTTTGCAGCCATTGTTTGTTCTTTAGCCAAGGGTTTTTATTCTCCTTCTGGGCAAATTCTTGTTCCTTTTGTTCCAGCCATTCGGTTATCTCCTTCCTCGTTGGTCTCCAAAACATTCCCTCACCTCCAACTTTTGGGTCCCGGCAATAGAACCATTTGTTGGCACGCGCACAGGTAGATTCAAGACCTTGGGTTCAGGTTACTTAGTCCAACAAAACCCTACTGACACTGGCCCTTTCGGCATCACCTGCAAGTAGGAAAAGTCTCACCCGAAGTATCTTTATGGGAACTGCAGGAACCAAGATTCTATAGCGGTGATGGAAAAATTGGAGATCCACTCTGCCATACCTCCAAGATCCTCTCACACACTAAACCCTTGCTACCTTGAACTCGTTACTTAGTCATATATGTACATATATCCATAATTATGCTATTTGGTAGTTAAACATAAATTCATGGTTATTGCACGCTACTATATCATCATGAGCATTAAAGATAAGCATACAAACAACTATAAAGATAATCATACATTCACATTACAAACATGAATTAACATCCAAAAAGCACATTTCTACATAGGGTTACCGTGGTTCACCCCCCTCTAGGATACGTCCACAAAAGATTTTCTTCTTTATTATATTTCAGTATCTTGAGTGCACTCTACGCTACAATGGATGCTTAGCATACAATATTCACATTTATAGTTTCTTTACAATGTTATTCTCTCTTAAACTCTCTTTCTCTCTCGACCTCTTAAATCTCTCGAACTCGTGGATCCTTTACATATTTATACAATATGATCAAGGCCTTTTTACATCTCATAATGAGTTGGCTACCACTCATGCTCAGCTGGCGAAAACTCATTATGAGCAGGATACAACTCATGCTTGGCTGGCTTTCCCAAATTTTGCGCTAGCTATTCTTTCTTGTCCCTCATCTTCTCTTTTTTCCTCTCTCTTCTTTCTTGATCTTCTTGATCTTCTTTCGCTTATTTTCCTTCTTCTGTCTTCTCCCTTCCTGTGCCTTTTCCCTGTACTTCATCTCTTCTCATTTTTCCATCCCCAAAATTGTCTTCCCAACACTTCCCAAATGATACGAGAGGACTAATAGGGTTTTGAAACTAAAATTTTGGTTTGGTTAAAGAAAATGGCATGATTAGATTTTTGGGAGTGTTCAGCAATATTTGACTTACATATGTGATTATGGAAGGTGTCAATTATATGTTCTTTGAGATGGGTTTTAAATGACTTGCCACTTTTGACTATGTATGATTTTTCAGAAGATCGGAAAATTTTGTACACTCCTTGGACAAACATGGAATAATATTTATCCTTGGCTATTATGAATAACTATTTAAGGGTTTTATGGGGTTTAAAGAGATTTTTAATATTCTTTGTGGACAAAATCTTAGAGATATTATCTATAGTACCTTGGATATCGAGAAGAGAAATGAGAGCTAAGGGTGGGGAAGAGGAATGAGAGTTTTTAGATTTATAATGGTGGTCCTTGGTTAGGTGGGATTTTCCTTTCTCAACGAAATCAGGATTATAAATTTTAATGGCTCTAGTAATGAGAGTTTTAAGAGACACAGTTTTTTGGGGTAGGTAGACGATGAGACTAGGCATAAAGGTATGAGTCGGTGTGACTCTTTTTCCTATGAACTTGGTCAGTGAGGGTGCCCTCGGGAATATTGTACATCCAAAATGAGAAGAGAGTTTTCATTTTGGATTTCTATAGTAAATTTGATATGGTATCATTCAAGAAGCATTGGAAGCATTGGAAAGGATTTTTAATATATATATATATAATCTAATTTTTAGGTCATGGTCAAGTCAGACACCAAATTGTTGTATGATATCAAATTGATGTGTGTGGGACAAGAGACTCCCTCCGCCCAACGATTTGACTGGATTTGAACATGTGACCTCTTAGAAGGAAATTTTTTCTTTACTTTTGATTGCTTGGTTTAATTTTTATGTTTTAAACCAACTATAATGTTATTCTTCCTTTTTATAATTTTTATTTTTTTACCTATCTCCTCATTCCCATCTTAAATACAATCTTAAGAATTTTTATTTTCTTTAATCTTTTCTTTTAATTTCAATTTTAACATTAACATTAAATGATTTTTATTTCCAACTATTCTTAATGATTTTCACAACGAATTGTAACTCTTTTTTCATAATACCTTCATGAAAATTGTAAATTTAAATACAATTTATTATTTTTTTATCTTATAAATCTTTTTTCATAACACCTTAAAATAAGGACATGAAAATTGTGAATTTAAATACAATTTATTATATTTTTTATCTTGTAAATATTGAATATATTATATCCTATAATTATATATATGAATACATAATTTTTCATAACACCTTAAAATAAACACATGAAAATTGTGAATTTAAATACAATTTATTATATTTTTTTATCTTATAAATCTTGAATATATTATATTCTATATTTATATTTATGAATACAAAATACTAAATGGTATTCATAATATTGTACAACAAATGTATTTGATAAAAAAAATCATATATTTTTATTTTAATATGTTTAATTTGCATTAAAATCATGTCTAAAAGATGAAATAAATATTTGGTCAATAATTAAGTAATTGTTTCTAGTTGTGTGGGAAAGTTAACTTCACTATATTTAACAATTAAATTGTTTTTGCAAATTAATAGTAGTTTTGGTAATATGTAAAATCCTAAATTTGTATTCTTTTATGATTTTTTTTTTTTAATTTAAAACCTAAGAGCTCATATTAAAAGCCATTATATATTGTAATTTTATATTACTGAAGAGTTTTCTTATACTTAAAAGAAGATTTATTATAATTTATTTTTAAAACGTTGTGGACGACTTATTATTATTAGGGGAAAAAATAGACATAATGTTATGTTTTTTCGTCACTACATATGCAACACAACTTATGGCCTTTTCAAAACTATTAGGCAGTGGAAGCAAAACAGAGCATAAAACCAGAGCATAAACAAGCAAGATTAAACCAATAACAACAATCACACAATTGACACAGTGATTTATGTTGAAACCCAATACGGGAAAAAACCATGGGGCAGTGATAATCAATATTCTTATTATTCAAGGGAGACTTACAATAGCCAACCCAAGCATACAACCATCCTCCCCTCGCATACACACAACACACCTCGGTATTGCGTCATTCTCACACACTCTACACGCATCGCACTCTCACCTCTATGGGTATGCTCGTACATATAACATCTCTCAAACAATTTGAAAAACTTATTATAATAAGATACATCAGTTACACAAATTGTTAACAGAAGAGTGCATGCATGCACATTCTAAATATAGTTGCATGCATGTGCATGTTGGGAAATTCGTTGGCATGTTTCCAATAATCTCCACCTTGACAACAATTTACCTGATATATCATGCCCTTAATTAATTCATCACCTTTTGTGCAAGCCAAGAGAAGCCAAGCACCATCACAACTCCACAACTTCTCTAACAACATTGTTACGTGAACATGCATGCACGATTCACTCCAGTATGGACCATTCTGCCTCCATCAGTAACCTGTCTTATAAATCGATTCACTTGTCCCATTTTGCTATGTTGGATTGTTAGTCAAATGCACAATGCTTTGACCACCATAGAACAGCTCATCTTGTACTTGTCTAAACTTACCCAATAGGTCCTTGCGTTCTTGCAAGACATAACCTGAGGTAGGTCTGCTCTTGTCCAAATTTCATGAATCATAACCACAGACTAAATCATTGCAAGCATTGTAGGTGATACTTGTGCTTCTGTGTTTGAAGCACCCATTTCCATGCTCTTCACCTGGTTTTTCCATGTGTCTACTGACAACACCAACTGCATGTAAAATGATAACCATTTTCCATCGCAATCATCAAAAACTTCCTACTAGCATATAATACTTGAGACATATAACCCTTTTCTTCTTCATCGGTTAGGACATAAAGCTGAAGAAAAATTACAATGGAAAGCCAAAGGAATTTTACCAGTTTCACATTATTCATATCGAATTTCCTAAGTATCTTCACCACATACTTTTGTGGTGATAACCAAGCTTACCATCCTTCCTATCTCTGTGTATTTCCATGCCCAAGATTTATTTTGTTGCTCCCAGATCCTTCATAACAAACATCTTAACCAATTAAGCCAACCTATTGACCAAAACCATGTTTGTGCTTGCAACAAGCATAACATATAACACCAAGATAATGAATATACCATAAACACAATGGTTATACTCACTTCTTGTAAAATTTGACTCACCATGAAGGAATCAAACATCTTGTACCATTTCCCTGGCATGCTTCAGGACATACAATGATTCTTGAGTTTGCAAACAAATCTTTTGTTGTGATTCCGAACTAACCATTATGGTTGTTCCAAATACATCCCCTTATCCAAAAAAAATCCATGTAAAATTGTTTTAACATCTAACTGTACTAACACAACTAGTGCTAACACAACATGAATAGAAACAAGATTTTAACAATTGGTGAGAGACTTTCATGGAAATCAATACCTTCCAAATACCCTTATGCTACCAATCATGCTTGGACCTTTCATCTTTTACTATGTTTGATTTTATAAAAGGAGATTCATCAAACACTGCATCTTTGTCCATGATGATTATGTGGGTAGTAGGATCCCATAGTCTGCACCCCTTAACATCATCACCATATCAAAGATCTACATGTTTGATCTGGGTCCTACTTAGAAAGTTGATAAAAACCATAAGCATCACAACTGAATAATTTCACATTTGAGTAATTACCAAATGACATGTTCATACCTCTTACAGAATCTTCCAGTCTTCTACAACCGATGGTGACCGAGTTATCAGATAGCACAACCGCTTATGTCCACAACTATTGTTGCAACTTGGAATTATTGAACATGCCTATTCGATCCCATCTTCCTTGCAATACTTTCCAAGTTCCATGGATATGAACTTACCTTCATCATATATTCTCAAACACTTGATTGACCTGCCAACACATCATCCTTTCTACATACCCACCATTATAACCTAGACACACTAGTCCACCTCGAACATTGCATTCAAACAACTTTGACGAAGTCCAGCAAAACCAACCCAAGTGAACCTTTTTCGCTCACCTCCAAGGACTTTACACTGGAGTCTCAATGCTCCACCTTAACACGTACATTCCCTTGACCAAATCTGGCTAAGCCGACCAAGTAAGCCTTCACCGCTTACCTCCAAGCCCATTTACAATGGAGTTCACCAAGCCTTTTATAAGCTTCATTACATGCAATCCATGGACACAATACCACAGGATACCCAAAAACATGGACCCGAAAAACTACGTGCTTTGACCTAAAAAACCATATTTAACTCATTAACTTTTTCACCGAGTCAAGGTTATCCCAACATACATGCCCCCGCACATATTCAATCTACCTAAATGTGTTTAGAATTTTCATAGGTGATCTGATAAATCAGGGGTGCGCATGCCTATCCATGTCTTACAGACATATGTCCATTTACATGCAATCAATTATTTTTACGACTCCAAAGTAAATACATTTTTTTTTATTTCACGATGACTCAACCATCACCACCCTGCACCTTCTATGTGAACACAGGTGGTGAGACACAACAGACAAAAAAAACTTCATCAACCATAAATATAGCTGGATTTGCTTCTTTTGTGGAGTCCTCTTTGGATGTTTGTTGTCTTTTCCAACAATCCTTCTTGAGATGCCCATATTTTCCACAGAACCAACATTTTCCCTTGACCTTATTGTCTTTTGGCTTAGACCTAGTTGTACCTTTCTGATCTTGCCCTCCTTCTGTAGATCGACCTCTGACAACCATTGCTTCTATTGTTGAGTTTTCCTTACTGGATCTTTTCCTCATCTCCTGAGACAAGAAAGCTCCCACAACAGTGTCATAATCAATGGCATCTGTTGAGCTAAACCACATAGTTCTGACCAGATGATCCCGAGACTCAGGCAAAGAACATAGTAGCATAATTGCCTTGTCCTCATATTCGTACGTTATGTCCATACTAAATAATTGACAAATCAGAGTATTGAAAACATTCAAGTGATCAACAATTTCCATACCTTATTTCATCCGCAAGTTGTACAACTACCTCTTCAAGAAGATTATGTTCGTCAAGGACATTGTCATATACAGACTCTCTAGTATGTTCCACAAACCTGTTTTTGTCTCCTCTTCAATGATGTTAAACAACGCTTCATCCGCCAGACACAAACAAATGGTTCTGAGGGCTCTTGCATCCAGATCTTCCCAGTCCCCGTCTGTCATGCTTTTTAGTTTCTTTATCTTTCTAGCCAATGCCTTTTGCAATCATTGTTGCATAGGCAGATCCCACATCTTGAGCTTCCATAGTGCAAAGCTATTCTAACCGCTGAATTTCTCCACCTCAAACTTAGAATTTTGCATTTTCACCATTAAAAAAAATGCTCAAATCACTGCTTATAAAACCAAACCTTTATATGGAAAAATAACATTATAGTTCAAGGTTGAACCCAAAACTAATAATTAAAAAGTCTTAAAAATATTTAATAAATATTTTATAGCTTAATAAAACCTTTTACCCAAAACCACAAAAGTTCAACTCTTAAACAATATAATATTCTAATACATATTCTCCACCCACTTCATTTACCACTCCACCCCAAAACAAAAGCGATTCTCCACTTTATTTATTTATAAAATATTCTCCACTTGTTTAAACATATAATGTTTTATGCTCAACGAAACAAAGGACTGTGTCTTAGAACAAGGCTGCATGGCAACATATACCTGTCGTTATGTAAGAACTTAGAATTTAGAATACTTATATAGTATAGTAAAGGTTGAAAATTTTAAAAACATTTAAAATATATATGGAATTTAGAATACTTATATGATAAAGGTTGAAAATTTTAAAAATATATATGAAAATTCAAGAGTATAATATTGAATTTGGAAAAAATCCATAAAATTTATTATATTTAATTGTTTGTTTAATATGCATTTAAAGAAATATCAATCACTATAATAAAACAAGAATTGTACATCTACCTTCAATACTATATATGGAAATATGATATTCTTCGTGGGCCCCTATACTAAAATAGGGCTCTTCCCTGCTATGTAATTCCTCTTGTTAGTCATGGTAGCTTGGCTTGATAGCTAAGCAAACCTTGTATTTTGCAATAATCAACAAAATTCCTTGCATAATAGAAGCCTCTGCATCATGGATGGGCCATCATGAAAGGTGAAGGGACTTCAATAATTTAAAAAAATCAATATTAATATTATTATAAGAATATATATACATACATTATTATCAATATTAATATTGTTATAAGAATATATATACATACATTATTAAATTTGACTTTCTTATAATGTAAGACCAATTACTAAGTCCTAATCAATGTTAATGTTTTTAAATTCCTTTCTTCGATAAGACATAACCTTGCGTTTAAAAAATACATTAAAAATAATATTTTGGCATAATATTTCATTTTTTTTTGGAGTCAAAGTGGGGTCAATGTCATGCATTACATTATATAAGCAAGCCTGTAGTTTGAGCCGGTACTAAATCATAAAGATTTCAAGCTTAAGCCAAGAAAAAAGAAATAAAATAGCTTCGAAACTAATGAAAGTGATGCAGAAGCTTTATTACATCCAAGCTTTGTCAAGGAAAACTTAAAATGCGTGGTAAAACCACTTCTAGCTGAGTAAAATTCAGCAAAAAACAATTCTTCGCAATTATAATCCTTGAAATAGGTGCTTTTTTCCCAAAAATCAAAGATTAAACCTACGAGACAAGAACATTTTGATCAAAATTCGTTAAAACTAGCCAAAAGCTTATGTATAACAAATTCTTTGAAGTAAGAATAGGAACATCAATAAATAGTGCAAAGTCTCTCGAGCTTATCCACGGTACTTCCTTCAGTAAACAACAAAGGCTATTATTGACTTACTTAAAGTACATGCCCTGATCCCTGACTCCAAACATGTCCACAAGTTTTCGGACAAAACAATTCCAGCAAATACGTTGGAGAAACAATCAATACTAACCGAAGCAGGAACACTGACGCAATGGCCATATCCAAAATGAGACTGAAGGACCAAATCTTCAACGCCACACAGTACTCTCCACTAGTACAGAAAACTGAGAATTAAAGGCAAAAATACACAATTCATTTCCATTTAAACAAGAAATGAGATAATTAAAAGTAAAACAAAAGGATTTAACGGAGAAAAATCTAGATGATAATCCCATTCAAGTAAGCAAGAGGGAAAAAAAGGATTTCACAGAGAAAGCAAGAAATCTGAAGAATTAAAGGAAAAACATAATGATTTACCAGCTCCTTCCCCCACTCAATGGCCGCATCTTTATAACTACTTTTCTCTCCTAGACCGCTTTGGCAGAACACACAGACTTTCCTAAATCTTGACCTCGCCTTCTCCATTTCCATCTCCATCTTTTTCAGCAATCACTATCTTCGTCCCACCCCTCGTAGTTGTCTAGTCTACTCACGAGTACTATATTGAACCTGCCACTGTGAAAGTCACTACTTATTGACACAAATATTATAATAGAACAAAAATCCGCACAAGTATAACGAGCAGACCATTTATTCATGTGGTTTTTATTCCTTTGTCCATTGTCGGGAGATGGAGCAAGTAGAGGGATCATGTGGACTGTGGTTATAAATTCTAGAGGGGTTACAATGAACTTTTGATCCAGGAAGACGCCTGCACACTATCAAGACATCTAAGCTTCCAAACGTGCAGAGGGTACTTTGATGCGTTGTGATCTAAGCATGGATTGAGGTGACTATAATTTGCTTGAGCCCTATTCAAACACCGGCATTCTCTTTTTTTCTAAACACATTTGAACAAAATAATTTATGTTCCGTTCGTTTGAGCCACTCCATTACTCCAGTCAATTGAGAGGCCGGAGTGAATGAAAAACCTATATCAGAAGTATATTTCTTCTTGAAACAGTTGGAATTAGTTGAAACCGCATGCTGAAATGGTGAAAACTGCATGCTCGCCTACATACACAATTTGTACTTATTTAGGTGATCAAAGATGAGTGGTTTCAGTTCAAACAAAGGAAGGAATGTTGTATTGATTCATCCAACAGTCATTGTACAAGCTTGGTGTGCACTTAGAAAGAAAGACGCCATGTGCCTATCACAGACAAGCGATGAAGATTGGGTGCCAAGCAAGAATGAGACTGTTTATCTGTAAAGCAATTTCTCTACATTGATGAATATTGCAGAGCATGTGGAATCATCCCAAGCAATATCAATATTGTAGATTCATTGATTAATTTCCATTCTCGTGCCAACAATCGTATGTAGACAACCCGTCTGGGAGTTTGCTTGTTCTTGGGATCACTGGGTTTGATCACCATAAGCATGACAATTGCTGTAGAATTCAAACATACTAAGGTAAATCGATGTCCTCCTCAATCTCTTTTTGTTAACAAAGTTTCTTAACCCTACCCTAATTTTGTGGATGCTATCAACAACATGCTCACTCAAGGCAATGGGGGCACGGTGCAATGCTAGTTGCAAAGCCTGTTGGAGGCCCCTTCAGTATGCATGCATATGGCCACGGGATGGGCATAGACTACAATAGCAATAGGATAGGCATTGAATGAGAGTGTCAGTGTCAGTTACTGATTTTTAATAACAACGGTGCCAAATTTCAAGGTTTCAAATAGACAGCATTTAAACTTTCTCCATCCCAAGAATGTCATCGCCTTCTCGGCAATAAGACTTAACTTTCTCCATCCCAGGAATGTCACCACCTTCAAGGCAATAAGACTTCAATTTAATGAACCAATCAATAGTCTTAAATATTTAAAAAAAAAAAATTAATGGCTATAGTGAAACTATAAGGAAAATGTAAATTTATTTTGGTCAACGAACACATTAATAGGCATTCAACGATGAATGAATGCTATATACCATACCTCACAGCAGGAATAATAAGACAAAAACATTTAATTATTTGGATCGACCTTCCCACTATTACCAAAAGCCCAATGTTAATTTAACGCTTTGTAAGATCGGAGCTCCTGTAAGTCTGCGGAGTGGCGTCAATTTTGGAGATAGCGCTCCTTGAGTGTGGATGGGGGAGTGTCAATTTTTGGCACTATGTGGTGTTTGAATTGATGCACCTCTAACACTGCCTAGGGAGCGTTGATGACCTGAAACTCACTCAATCACACCCTCTAGTTTTCAGAAAATATATGGGTTTTTCAGTACTTCGTTATGCTTGTCTTTATGTGCCAAAAACACGTCCAAAGGTTATTGCACTCACCGGAAACTTATACACAATTTGCCTTGGCTCACCTACGACACCTACTCTACTTGTTATGATACCACTTGTTAGGCAGCAAAAGCAAAACAAAGCATAAAACCAGAGCATAAACAAGCAATATTAAAACAAGAACAACAATCATACAATTGACACAGTGATTTATATGGAAACCCTATACGGACAAAAAAAAAAAAACACGAGGCAATGATAATCAGTATTCTTATTATTCAAGGGAGAATTACAATAGCCAACCCATGCATACAACCATCCTCTCCTTTCATACACACAACACACCTTGGTATCACGTCCTTCTCACACACTCTACACACATTGCACTCTCACCTCTATGGGTATGCTCGTATATATAGCATCTCTCAAACAATTAGACAAATTGTTTATAATAAGATCCACCAGTTACACAAACTGTTAACATAAGAGTGCATGCATGCACATTCTAAATATAAATGAATGCATGTGCATGTTGAAAAATTCGTTGGCATGTTTCCAGAAAAAACAAGTTAAGCTTTTAGGTTATGAATAAATCACATAATATTTTACTAATAAATTGGTTTAAAGATCTAAATGAAACTCAGAACGAAGTTGATGATAAAAAAGTTTTCCAAAGTATATTATTAGCATTATTAGTCTAATAAAGTGAAAAAAATGTCATAGAATTGTGTCCATGTTTTACCATGACGTTTAAGATGAACTTTTTCAACATTTTAACTTAAAAATTTTCACACAACTTTAACATGGTGGTAATATTTTTTTAATATAGAAACCATACATTTATATTAACACAATGGTAATGAGCATAAATATGTTTAAGATGATATTAATCTTTGAATATGCGAGCATACATTTATTTTAACATGGTATTTATCTTAAGAGTCGACGATCTATATTAAAAGTATATGAAGGATCTAAAAATCTCACAAACCAATGACGAGAAAGATGTGATTACAATGATACAAAGTTGGATTAATTGCATACGAAATACATTAATCAACCAAATATCTAGAAGATGATGATATCTCTACACAACTCGAATCAAGTGGAGGCTCCCCTGCACGAATAGCACATATAATAGAATCTTTCCCTCTAGATAAGTTCAAGGAGGACGGTAGGTGGGAAAATCCCACGGAAGTCATGGCACACATAATATGTATACAACTGAAATCAATAAGATGTAATTACCTAGAGGCTTCCCTCCTAGAATTCCATGAAAATTTTAGGATGGTTGGTGGCATAATTCCACATAAACTATTTACAACTGAAATCAATAAGATGTAATCATGTGGAGACTTCTCTTTAGAAAAGTAATATAGGTTATTTGGTGGAATAATTCCATTGATTTATCAGTAATTAAATTGATATTTAGTTCACTTTGAAAATGCAGATTTATAAAATAACAAACTTTCTAAATTGTATTAATTCTTTATAAAAGGAAATAGTACATTTGTCCCTAAAATAAAGGTATATTAATTTGTTTGGAGGAAATAAGTTTGTCCATCCCATGTCATTAAATGTATTTTAGCGTAAACCAAAAATAAAAAGATCTTTGGCTAATAAACAAGGCTCCCAAAAAAAACCCTTACAACTCATCTAGATATGGTACAAATGTTTTAAGTACCATAATGCTAGATACATACAACTAAATTCTTCCCTTAAACAACTCCATTATGCACAAGAGCAATAAATGGAATGTCCATATAGGATAAAGTCTCAACAATAACACAATAATATGAAAATAAAACCAATTTGTTATAGCACAAAATGCCACACCTATGCATGTGTGTCATGGCCTAACATTTTCCCTTGGCTTGCTAGACAATTTGTCAACTTGCCTCGTCCAAGTTATCTAAAAAATATGTCTTTTGCACATATCTGTGGGATCCTTGGATGTTGTTAGGAACCTAACCTCCCTAACCCCTCACGTAGGTAGAATAATATAATTCCATGTAATAAAGGCCAATATTAATAAGGCCCAATAATAAGGAAGAATAAGTCAAATGTAAGAAGACCTAATAGAACCTTCCGCTTCTAGAAGGATCTTCCTCTAGATTGTTCTTTTGGATAGATAGATTTAGTATAAATAGAAGTAGAGGGAATGAGAAACCGTGTCTTGGGTATTATTGTAATAGAGCTCTACTCTACTAGAGGTTGCCCCCTCGAAGAGGCAAGTGAACATTGATATCAGTAATCAAAGTGCTCTTTCTAGTGTTATTCTAGTATTATTCTGGTATTTTTCTGATTATATCATTGTTTCTCTACCATTTCTAGCTAAAATATTTATGTTATGCATACTATTTTATATTTGAAATACTACAAGTGGTATCACAACACCTTCCTTGACAGAAAATTGTGGGTTAAATTTTTATTTTTAGGGTAGAAATGTATTCTGGCATCTTAAAGCTACAGAGATCTGTCGTTATGTGCATAAACCCGAGGTCGGGCAGTCATACATGCATGAAATACAAGTGGTACCTTAAAGCACATATGTTGGCCACCCTTGTAACCCCTGTTGGTACCCCTTCGAATGGTAGCGCATCAGAAAACACTTGTATACGAGTCGACCTAGATCTCCTAAATCCCTCAATAGATAAACTGATTGGTCGCCTGACTACTATAGTGCCATAGAGAACAACACTCAGGAAGATACTCTCTAGTACCTGGGTAGCCAAGTAGTACGACTAACAGCACAGTCTGGCCTCCTTAGTTGGTGCCCTGAGATATTGGGTCAAGTACTATTGTTGGACCTCGCACATATATCAAAGAGCTATAGGACAGGGTAAAGCCTTGTCTGTAGAAACCCTGAATATCCTACCCCTAGGGACAGAAAAAAAAAAAATAGAATAGACAATATCTGCATAAATGTGCCTTTTGCATTTTGGTTGCGAAATTACTACACATTTATTCATGTTAAGCATTTGGGAATTTCGTCATTGCAGTATTATTCAGGCCAGAGTATAACTCCGCAGTAGTAAAAAAAAGGGTATAGTGGTCTCATCGGCACTCTTATTTGAGACCTATCCCACTGGATTCCTATCTTCGCCCCGATTCCAATGATATATATCATTTTTAACACTTTTTTTGTGGACCCGACCCATCTCCGACACCCTTATTTGGATCCCCCTTTTTTCCCCGATCACAGTGGTACCTATCATTTGACACCCTTCTTGTTCATGGTCCCACCCACCCCTCCAAACCCCTTTTGTTTCCCCTATACCATTTGTGTGCTCATTTTTCCCAATGACTACCACACAAGCCTAAGAACTCAATGCCTTGATTGTTGACACCCACCAGAACAAGGAATACAACAAGACTATCTGTGCCAACCTTATCTCAATCAATTCAACTATTGAGATCCTCAAGGAACAATGTTCCCACATCAAAGACCTCAAAGAACTCAAAGAACATTTCCTAGGTCGTTCCCAGAACCCTTCCTCTTCTAACCATCTTATCAGGATGACCATGACTCTTCCCATTACCAAATCCCTCATACTACCCACTTTTCCCAAGACCTACGCCCTCCCAAAATTAAGGTGAACAAATTTGATGGATCATATCCTACAGGTTGGGTCACCCAAGTGGAACATTATTTCTCTTTGCATGGCATTACTAATGATTTAGTTGATCTTCGTTATGGTTTCCTACATATGGATCTAGAACGATGGCAATGGTGGAAATGGCGAAAAAATGCACGCCATGGGTATCTTACTTGGGCATGGTTTGTGGCCGAACTTTATGACTTCTTTGACTCTGACACCCACCATTTAGGTTGTTTGACCAAGTTAAAGCAGTCTGGGACAATGGAAGACTTTGTTGCCACATTTGAGCACTTGGCTTTCAGAATGGAGGGCATGTCAAAGGCTTTCTTTAGGGAATGCTTTATAAGTGGCCTCAAAGATAAAATTTGTGCCCATGTTCTCATGGCATACCCCCAGTCTTGGTTGGAATCTACTCAACAAGCCAAGGAATCCCAACAAATTGTATCCTCGTAATCCTGCAAACCCTCCTTTCCTCCTCACCCTAAACCCACCAATTTTTCCCCTCCTGCAACTCTCCTCAAGATCCAGAAATTAACCAGGGTTGAAATGGTTGAACATCAACTCAAGATCTTTGTTATAATTGTGATGACAAATATTTTTCTGGGCACAAGTGTAAGGAACAAAAGCTTTTTATGGATGTGATTGAGGATATTTCTAAAGAAGATGTTGTTGTTCCACCTATGGAGGAACTACCACTGCCATCTGACCTCACCCCACCCTCTGACCCACCAGACCTTGACCCGGTGATTTCACTTAATGCCCTCACTGGATTCTTTGCTCCCCAGACTCTCAAATTAATTGGTTACATCAAAAATGAAAAAATCCTCATCCTTGTGGACAGTGGTAGAACCCATTACTTTATTCATCGTTGCATGGCCTAAGAAGTCAATTGTTACATCTGTGTTGTCAATAATTTTCAAATCATGATTGTCAATGGTGGTTCCATGAAATATGGGGGACGATGTGAAAATGTGTGACTCTAAATTGGTCAGTATCACCTAAAATCCCATATGTTTGTTATAGACATGGGTAGTTGTGACATTATTCTTGGTGTCGAATGTTTACGCACTCTAGGCCCCATTCTCATGGATTTTAAGGACTTCACCATGCAATTCCAACAAGAGGGACAACAGTATCAGTTCCAAGGAATCACAGTAGGATCCCCTGAGATCAACAGCTCCCATCGCATGGAAAAGATTCTCAAAAAAGGTCATTCAGGAATTATATCCCAACGCCACTCCATTCATGTTGTTGAGACACCTTCTGTGCATCCCGACCTCTAATCTATCCTCCCCTTCCACCAAGTTTTTTTTACCACCCCCAAATAACTTCCCCCTTCCCGTGGAGTCCATGATCATTCCATCCCTCTCATCCTGGGCAGTCTTCTTCCCAATGTTCGGCTTTATCGTCATCCCTTTTCCTAAAAGAATGAAATTGAGAAAAGTGTTCATGAATTACGAGAAGTTGGTGTTATTCATCCTAGTACTATCCCCTATTCTTCCCCTATGGTCATGGTACTCAAGAAAGAAGGTACTTGACGCATGTGTCATGATTTCCACGCCCCCAACAAACTCACAATCAAAGACAAATTTGGCATTCTTGTCATTGATGACCTCTTGGATGAATTGAGTAGTGCTCAGTACTTCACCAAATTGGATCTACGTTCTGGTTACCACCAGATCCGTATGAAAGAAGAAGACATTCCCAAGATTGCATTTCGCACTCATGAGGGTCATTATGAATTCTCGGTAATGCCCTTTGGATTGTGTAATTCTCCTTCCACTTTCCAAAGTCTTATGAATCATGTCTTCTATCCTTTTCTCCATCATTTTGTCTTAGTTTTCTTTGATGGTATTCTCATCTATAGTAAAACTTGGCAATCCCATCTCTCCCATGTGAATCAAGTTCTCCATCTACTCTCTAAGCACCAAATTTTCCTCAAACAATCTAAATGTGCCTTTGGTGCCTCAAAAGTGGAATACCTGGGTCATATTGTCGGCAAGGATGGTGTCTGAGTGGATCCTAAGAAAATTGAATCTATGTAAGATTGGCCTCGCCCTAAAACTCTTAAGAGCTTGTGTGGTTTTATGGGTTTAACGGACTATTATAGGAAGTTTGTTCAGAATTATGGAAAGATTGCAACTCCTCTCACTTCCCTCCTTAAAAAGAATACTTTCACTTGGACTTCAATTGTGGATCATGCCTTCCAAGCCTTAAAATATGATATGTGCTTGACCCTTGTCCTGGCCCTCCCAGACTTCACAAAGACATTCGTATTGGAATGTGATGCTTTCAGGAAAGTAATTGGAGTCGTCCTCGTGCAAAATGGCAGGCCCTTGGCCTTCACTAGCAAACAAATTTCAGAGAGACATTTGGGGCAATCCATATATGAAAAGGAAATGTTAGCTATTCTGCATGCTATGGATCTATGGCGTCCTTATTTATTGGGTCAATGATTCCAAATCAAAATTGATCATCAAAGTCTCAAGTATTTCTCGGAACAACGAATTTCATCCCCAACGCAGCAAAAATGGGTGACCAAGCTATTTGGCTATGATTATGAGATCATTTACAAGAAGGGTAATGAAAATGTAGTGGTCGATGCTCTTTCCCGAAAATATGAAGAAGACGGGTCACTTTTCTCCCTCTCCTTCATTGTACAAGATTGGCTCCAAGTTGTTGGTCGAGAATGGTTGCAAGACCCCAAAATTTCTAACCTACTCCACCATTTGCAACACAATTTTTCAGTTTCTCCAGGGTACTCTTGGCATAATGAAGAGCTTTGCTACAAAGGTCATTTGTATTTATGTAAGCAAACCCAACTTAATCCATAGTGCTTTCTGAACTTCATGCCTCACCCACAGTCGGGCATTCAGGGTTTACCAAAACCTATGAATGGGTCAAACGTTATTTTTTATGGGGGGGTATGAAATAGGACATCTACACCTTTGTGGCTGAATGTGAGATCTGTCAATGCAACAAGGGAGAAACTATCAAAACTCTGGGCACACTCCAACTGCTTGTGATTCCCCTTGCTAATTGGCAAGATATTTCTATGGATTTCATTGTAGGATTACCTAAATCAAGCAATAAGTCAGTCATCATGGTGGTCATAGATCGTCTCTCCACATATGCTCATATTTTGTGCTCTTCAACACCCATTCACAGCCGCCACAGTGGCTCAAATATTCATGGATAATATCTTCAAGCTTCATGGCATGCCTAATTTTATTGTCTCTCAAAAACACCCCACTTTCACCAGTAATTTTTGGCAAGAATTGTTCAAGCTACGGGGCACCTAATTGCATCTCAGCACTACCTATCACCCCCAAAAGGATGGCCAGACTGAAGTTGTCAACAAGTGTTTGGAAACATATTTGAGGTGTTTTGCATCTGAGCGGAAAAATTGGTGGGCTCAATGGTTACCCATAATTGAATGGTGGTACAACACATCTTGTCATACAGTTACTCGCATGACTCTTTTTGAAGCAATCTATGGAGAAAAAAAAACCCATCAGTTCTCTCCTACATGTCAGGGGTCTCGAAGGTTCAAGAGGTTGACAAAAATATTACAGTCTGTGAGGCTATTCTTCATTCCCTCAAACACAATTTGTTCATGGCTCAGAATCACATGAAGCAAAAAGCAGATCAAGATCGTTCCAAATGCCATTTTGTTGAAGGGGACCATGTATTTATTCAACTACAACCTTATAAGCAGACTTCACTCAAAGCTCAACACTGTCAGAAACTTGCGCCCAAATTTTATGGTCCTTATACAGTGCTCAAGTGTGTGGGATCAATGGCCTATCAATTAGCTCTATCCAATCAGTCGAAGCTACATCATGTTTTTCATGTTTCCTGCTTAAAGAAGGTGATTGGAACTAAGTGACAAACTCAAACTAGTCTCCCTGAGTTGGATGAAGAAGGTTCCATATGGGTGCAGCCACAAGTAGTCTTGGCCCAGATATAGCGTCGTCTCCATCTGATCCAGAATATATTTGCAAAATGAAATGGATACATATTATTATCAAAACATGCTTAACACAGAATAACAAATATACAGTAAAATTGGTTTCTATTCAATAAGGAAATAAGTTGAAACTGTAAAATGTAGCAAAAACAAGCATGCTAGAATGGTGGCGGCTTATCTCTGAGAAGAGATGTCATGGTTGTGCTTATTCACAAGAATATTATTACAATGAGGCTCTAAAGGCCTTTTTACAATAAACAAGAATGTCAAAATCCCTAGACATCAAAAACCTAACCCTAGGAGATGAAGCACCAAAAGTCACATGGGCCCCATTTGGGTAAGTTAGTACATCAACTTCCCAGGGTTGTAACTTTTGCATACGATCTTTGTTTTAAGCACATGATATCCCATTGGAAAGGTCTATCCGAGGAATACACATTTTGTTTCTCTCTATCAAAAATCATTTTTATTGTGGTTAGCCCTTAAAAACGTTGTTTAGGGCCTCAAAACGACCCCGCAAGTCAAGGACCCGAAAACAAGGGAAAAAACTGTCAAAGTGGAAAACTGCCAAAATGAGCCAGTTGGAATAGGTGGGAGGCCACCGACATCCATATGGATCAATCCTCCCCCCTTAGGAAGCAATGGTCTCCATTGCATTGAGCTCCCCCATCAGATGAGGAAATTTATGTTGAATTTGGCCTCGGGTGAACCACTTGCCTTGGTGCAAGAGTTGCCATGCTTTCACAACTCGATAAAGTTGGATCATTTGTTGGCGAGTGCCCTTGATCTATTTGTCCACAATCTGATAACTGGATGCATGTTGTATGCAGTCGGGGTTGAGCTTTGTTGGTTTCAGTTGTTATGATATCTCTGAGGTGTCCAATAATGGTGGGAAATACGGTCAAAGGATATCCACGTTGAACATTGGGTGTAGGCCAAGGAAAGGAGCAATGTTGAGATCGAAAGCATTATCATCCACAACCTTGGTGATGGTGCAAAGCACATAACGAAGTGGGTGAATCTTTCGATGGGATCCTGTAAGGCACTCTTTCTGCAAGTGCAACCAAACTTTGTCACCCACTTGAAACTTATGTGGCACCCGATGTTGATCATGGCACTACTTGTACTTGTCATTGGACTTCTGTAGGATATCATGAGCCTGTTGGAAGATGTCCTGGATATACTCAATGAAATAGGTGGCTTTGTCAACTTCAGTTGGAGCAGGAGATGAGTCGGTCGAGGTGATCGCAAGGGGTAGTGCAACATCTATGGGACCCAATGGTTGGAATCCCAACCCCACCTGAAAGGGGTTGTGGTTGGTTGAACTATACAAGGCTTGGTTGTAGTTATGTTGAACATAGGGGATACTCTCATCCCATGTGCGAGGGTGCTTGGAATTATACATGTGCAAGATATGCATGATCATTCATTTTACGACCTTGGTTTGGCCATCTGTCTGGGGGTGGAAGGTTGTGGATTTGGTGAGTTTGGTGTCGAGCAGTGACCAGAGTCTTGATTAGAATGTGCTAAGAAATTGACTATCCCAATCTAATACAATGGTTTTGGGGATTCCAAAATGTACCCAGACTCGTTCAAAGAAGAGCTTGGCAGTGGCCTATGTTGTGATGCTCTTCTTGCAGGCGACTAGAATCGCCATCTCAGAAAATCGATCCACAACCACAAAAACATAGTCATTGCCCCGCTTGGTGGATGGGAGGCCCAACATGTATTTAATTGAGATGGATTCCCATGGCCTATCAGGAGTAGGCAAAGGGGTGTATAGGCCCTATTTCTTAGTGGTCGGTTTGGCAATCACGCGGGTAGTGCAGGACCTTATATACTTTTTGACCTCTTGTCAAAGTTTCGTCTAGTAGAAATGTTTCTACATCATTGCCACTGTCTTTTCAACATCGAAGTGTCCTACCACCCGACTATAGTGGGCTTCCCAGATCAACTTCACTTGCTTGCTTAATGGAACGGAGATGTGGCCCAGACAGCACAGCAGCCCATCCTAAAGATGGAAATTAGTGACAAATGCATTTGCACCCAACATTTGGTAGGTGGTG
Source organism: Picea engelmannii (assembly GCA_009831015.1). Taxonomy (NCBI): domain Eukaryota; kingdom Viridiplantae; phylum Streptophyta; class Pinopsida; order Pinales; family Pinaceae; genus Picea; species Picea engelmannii. Next base: position 1,083,811 of record ML780711.1, on the reverse strand, counting down.
GCGAAGTTTAGGTGAAGTTGGGGCCATCCAAAGGTCTCATGGTCGCAAGAGTCTAGCATCGTGGTGAGTGTCACGACTAGCGGTCTACTAAGGAAATCATCGATGCGGTTGGTGCTTCTCATTTTATACTTGATGTTGAGGTGGAATTATTGCAAGTACATGGACCACTTCTGATCGCGGTCATTCTGCAATTTTCCTTGTGTCTGCATGAAATGAAGTGGCTTATGATCAGTGTGGATGATTGTCTCCTTCCCAAGATTGTAATGTCTCCATTAGCAGTAGGCTTTCACAATGGAGTACATTTATTTTTCGTAAGTAGGGTACTTACAGACAGCATATGATAGTGTCTCACTATGATAGGCCACGGGGTGGCCGTGTTGAGTGACAACGACGCCCACAACATAGTCTAAAGCATTTGTCTTGATATCAAAGGGTTGTTGCAGGTCTGGTAGTGAAAGTACTGGGGCTGAGCATAAGTGTTGCTTCAAATCATCGAACGCTTGTTGTTGGGACAAACCCCACAAAAATTTATCCTTACCACCACCCCTTGTTACTTGGCTGAGGACCCAAGAAATATGAGAGAATCCCAACACAAACCTATGGTAGAAATTGGCAAGGCCGATGAAGCTCTAAAGCTCAGTGAGTGTGTTTGGGGCTGGTCAGTCACGTATGAATTGGATTTTGGCTAGATCCACATGTACGCCATGTTGATCAATGATTTGTCCCGGGTAATGAACCTTGTCCATGCCAAAGGAGCATTTCTCCAAGTTGGAGTAGAGCTGGTGTTGTTGCAGAGTGTGAAGAACCTACTGAATATGTTGCAAGTGTTCTTCCCAAGTCTTGTTGTAAATGAGGATGTCATCCAGATACACCACTACACAAGTATTGGTGAATGGTCGCTGGATATCGTCCATCATCCTCATGAAAGTGGTTGTGTAGTGTACCCTTTTCACTATCGAGGTTTCCAAACCTCTCAGTTACCATTCTATACATGGAATTCTACATAACTCATACTGGAATTATAAGCACATGCATTTAACACAATTAAACACACGTAATTCTCAAAGTAAAATATATAAGTTATTGCTATAATTAAACAAGCCATAGCATTCAACAGTAATTCATTTACACAGCGGAAAACATGATACATAAACAGCACGGTCGTGCACAACATGATTAAAGCATAATTCAAATACTTATCTTTTAACAGCTGTAGAAATCACCAACCAAGTGCAGGCCTTCCGCGAACCTCCCAGCCTTAGACCACATTGTTCATCAGCTCAACAGTGGGTCACCCCCGAGCTGGGACCGAGCTCCACCCCAAGGAAAGGAATCCTAGGCTAGGCTGAGGTTACAGGGAAGATAGCACATACACATCCACCAGGAAGAAAGCTCTCCCAGGAATCTCCCACGCTCACTGCCCACAGACCCTCATTCCCCACATGCCTGTTCCACCCCAGGAGAGTGCACCTTCTCTGTCACCTAGACATTCCTTCGGCTACCAGTCTCCCTTACCTTGGGTTACAGGAACAGACCGGACTGGAAGTCTCCGGGCTCTATGGCAGCTACAAGGTTCCTTCCAGGAGTTCTCTTCTCCCTCTGCGCACTCTCTCACCTGGAGGAGTCGCTCACAGGCCAACAAGCCTCACGCAGTGCAGTACTGCGTAGTCACAACAATCCATGGGAACACAGGCAAAGGCTTCCCAAAATGGTTCAGCAGTCACAGGATGATCTCATGGACAGGATTCTGAAACAAAGGCTCCACGCACAGGCTAACTCAGCTTTTTCTGAACAACCAAGGATTATTCCACTCGAGTTCAACACAGGGTTCTTGTTCAGGAATTGCACTCCCGGGTTTGCCTAGAACAGACACAGACTCACAACTTTGGACATGGGTGTACACATTTTCTTCAGGACAAACACAGGCTTTACAGCCTTCAGAGATGAACCAGCATATCTGGCAGAGGTCGTACCAGTTCTACGCTCAGAGGTTCGGGTCCAAATGGAGGAAGATCCCCTCCCACGGTTCATCTTGGCGATTATATTCGCATGCACCAAGGTTGACACTTGTCACCCTGGGAACTGCATGCGTTCCACCAGCACTCGTTCCTCCCACCACTTGGGAAATCACATGTCCTTCCAAAAGGACTTAGGATAAAAACATGTGATGCACATAACTTTTTGAAAAAATATTAAAATATTATTTCTAGGTTTAAGCCCCTAGGCTCCTCACTCAGCCCCTTTCCCACCTTCCAGCCCCTAGTTCCTTGCCCACTCTGTGGACGCTCAGTCCCCCTTCACTCATTCATCGTGGTCGGTCTGCACCTGGCGGTGTTTATATTTTTATTAATCATTCTACATACATACATGTACATCAGCAGGCTCATGGCCTTCAACACTTAGGCTCCATGGCCTAACAAACACATAAGCCTACCAGCTTATACCAAACATGGCTCACCAGCCTATAGGCATGTTTACAATTCATTTCATATATCATGATTTGCAACGAGGCTTCGCCTTGGGGACACTACAATCCCCCTCCCCTTATTTTTGCACTGTCCTCAGTGCAACTTACACTGCCTCTGTGTGTCCTTCAAAATTTTCAAAAAGATGCGGGTACTCTGCC
>ML780711.1:1059273-1074001 GCA_009831015.1 Picea engelmannii | reverse complement strand
ACCGGACCGGAAGTCTCCAGGCTCTATGGCAGCTACAGGGTTCCTTCCAGGAGTTCTCTTCTCCCTCTGTGCACTCTCTCACCTGGAATAGTCACTCACAGGCCAACAAGCCTCACGCTATCCAGTACTGCATAGTCACAACAATCCACGGGAACACAGGCAAAGGCTTCCCAAAACAGTTCAGCAGTCACAAGATGATCTCACGGACAGGATTTTGAAACAGAGGCTCCACGCACAGGCTAACTCGGCTTTTTCCGAACAACCAAGGATTCTTCCACTCGAGTTCAACACAGGGTTCCTGTTCAGGAATTGCACTCCCGGGTTTGCCTAGAACAGACACAGACTCACAGCTCTGGACATGGGTGTACACGGTTTCTTCAGGACAAACACAGGCTTTACGGCCTTCAGAGATGAACCAGCGTATCTGGCAGAGGTCGTACCAGTTCTATGCTCAGAGGTTCGGGTCCGAATGGAGGAAGATCCCCTCCCATGGTTCATCTTGGTGATTATATTTGCATGCACCAGGGTTGACACTTGTCACCCTGGGAACTACATGCGTTCCACCAGCACTCGTTCCTCCCACCACTTGGGAAATCACGTGTCCTTCCAAAAGGACTTAGGATAAAAACATGTGATGCACATAACTTTTTGAAACAATATTAAAATATTATTTCCAGGTTTAAGCCCCTAGGCTCCTCACTCAGCCCCTTTCCCACCTTCCAGCCCCTAGTTCCTTTCCCACTCTGTGGACGCTCAGTCCCCCTTCACTCATTCATCATGGTCGGTCTGCACCTGGCGGTGTTTATATTTTTATTAATCATTCTACATAAATACATGTACATCAGTAGGCTCCTGGCCTTCAACACTTAGGCTCCATGGCCTAACAAACACATAAGCCTACCAGCTTATACCAAACATGGCTCACCAGCCTATAGACATGTTTACAATTCATTTCATATATCATGATTTGCAACGAGGCTCGGCCTTGGGGACACTACAGGTTGGAGCATTTTTCAAACCAAAGGGCATGACCAACCATTCAAAAAGACCTTCCTTTGACTTGAAGGCAGTCTTCCATGCATCTGTTTGTTTTATCGGGACCTGGTGGTAGCCATACTTTAGATCAATCTTACTAAAGTATTTTTCCCCCATGAGTTGATCAAGGAGGTCGTTGATTCAGGGAATCAAGTACCGATTTTTGAATATGATTTTATTCAGGGCCTGGTAATCAATGCAGAGTTGTGAGGTTCCATCTTTCTTTTGTACCAGCACAATTGGGCTCCCTCAAGGTGATGAGCTAGGACAGATGTGCCCCTTGTGGAGCAGTTCTTAGATATGTTACTTGATGTCCTCATTCTCTAATAGAGAGCGGCGGTAGACTGGCCCATTTGGAAGTGGTGCGTTGGGGGTCAGATTGATGGGGTGCTTGACCTGACAATGCAGAGGTAACCCGGTAGGTGAGGAGAAGATATCTGAATATTCTTCCATTACCTTTTCCACTTGCTTTTGCTATGTGGAGAGATCGGTCGTGGAGACCCTGGATGTGGTTGTGATATTTTGCTCATTCTGAGAGCGAATCATGAAGAAGAAAAACTTCCATGTCTGAGAGATGACCTTTCTACATTGCTTGGCAGAGATCAAGGAAATAGCACTGGGTGGGACTGCCTCGGGTATCTTGTACAATTTCTTTTTCAAAGTAATAATAACATTGTGATGCCTAGACTCATATATAGCATGACGTTTCCATAAATATGGTTCGCCCAAAATAACATTACAAAATTCGAGAGGGGAAACATCACACAATACATCATCTTTGAAGGGCTTGATGTCATATGACAGGCAACATTGTTGGCTGAGGTGGATGTCGCTTCCTTGGTGGATCCATCTGATGGTGTAGGGTTGTGGGTGCGGCATTGTTAGTAGGGCAAGTCACTTGAAAACCTCTACTGAGATGAGGTTCTTTTGGCTACTGCTATCAACGATGAAGTGTAGCGGGGTACCCTTCACCCACAGTTGTGAATGAAAAAGGTGCTCGCCTTCCTCTGGCTCGTCCGGTTCACCGGGCTGGAGCTTGGTGGTAGAAACAGTAGCACTAGGTTCTGCGTCTATGATCTGTCCCCCCCTTTTCGATTTTGACTCAGATTTGAAACCTGCATCTGATTCAAAGGCTTTCACCTCAGCCACCAACTACTGCTTCGAGCGGCAATCAACTATGTTATGCCAGGGGCTCTTATGAAAGTCGCACCACTTCTTGGTATCTTTCTTTGTCTTTCTGTTGTCCTTCTTTGCTTGTGGTCTGGACTAGTTATCCTGAGGTTATCCGTCTTTGCTCTCTTCTTTTTTCTGTGGGTTGGGGCCGCCCTTTCCTGGATTTTGTTTTGAGGGGTTCCAAGGCCCAAATTTCCACATCTTTTGTTTGAGCTTCTTCTCGATTTTGAAGGCATATCTATAGGTCACACCCAAGGATGAGATGTCTAGAAACTCCATTTCGGCCTGTATGTGTCTATGTAGACTGTCAGGATACTTGAGCACCAGATGTCACTCATAATCTTTGATACCCAGCTTGGTGAGCAAGGTATGGAAGATATTTGTGAACTCGGGCATCGCTTGGTCTCTTTCCTGCCGCAATATGGTCCATTTTGTGTACAGGTCGTCATAGCTTCCAAGAGGGTAGTATTGTTCCTTAATAGCATCCTTGAAGGACTCTCAGGTGACTATGACTGTAAATAATGAGGCTTCCTTTGTTTCCTTTTGCTCATAGAAATTTTCCCACCAATCTTTGACATGGGGGACGGCTTTGAGGAGCTCAAAAGTAATATTTTCTATATTCGAGAAGTTATGGACAGAGAAATACCCTTCTAGTAGATTCAACCATTTGTCTACCACACCTACATCTATCTAACCTTCAAATATAGGAATATCGAATTTTAATTGTACCTTGAAGGGGGCAGCGCTTCTGTTTGAGGAAGATGTGTCGCCTGTTGGTAGTCGTCGAAGGATTTGTGCAAAACTATCCATCATCTCGTTTCCCTATGCATGAGGGATTCCTCGAGCAACATTTTGAAGGGATCTCATGTCTCGTCATATTTCTTTTCTTCTACCATGATAGGTCATTTGGGCATGCGAGATCTTTTGTCCTCAAGAGAAACAAGCTCAAGACCCAATTCTTTGTACCCTAACCTCTTTGGGGACATGCATTAAGAACAACAAGGACCAGACCGCTCTGATACCAATGATCCATAATATGTTTGCAGAATGAAATAGATACATATTATTATCAAAATATGCTTAACATAGAATAACAGATATACAGTAAAATTGGTTTCTATTCAATAAGGAAATAAGCTAAAACTGTAAAATGCAGTGGAAACAAGCTTGCCAGAATGGTGGTGGCTTATCTCTGAGAAGAGATGTGACGGTTGCGCTCATTCACAAGAATATTATTACAATGAGGATCTAAAGGCATTTTTACAATAAACAAGAATGTCAAAAACCCTAGACATCCAAAAAACCTAACCCAAGGCGATGAAGCGCCAAAAGTCATGCGGGCCCCATTTGGGTAAGTTAGTAGATAAACTTCTTGGGGTCGTAACTTTTGCATACGATCTATGTTTTAGGCACGCGATAGCCCATTGGGAAGGTCTATATGAGGACTACATATTTTGTTTTTGTCTATCAAAGATTATTTTGACTATGGCGAGCCCTAAAAAACATTGTTTAGGGCCTCAAAACGGCCCTGCAAGTCAGGGACCCGAAAACTACGGAAAAAACTGCCAAATTGGAAAACTGACAAAATGATCTAGTTGGAATTGGTGGGAGGCCACCGAAATCCGTCTAGATCACTGTCAGCGCACCATCCAGGAAGGGTTATTCCAATGGAAAGATACACCTTCAGAATATGCCACCTGGGAGACAACCATCATTCTACAACAATTCCCTCATCTGGAGACTTGAGGACAACGTTGTTCTTCAAGGGGGAGGGCATGTTAGGGACCTAACCACCCTAACCCCTCCCATAGGTAGAGTAATATAATTCCATTTAATAAAGGCCAATATTAATAAGGCCTAGCAATAAGAAAGAATAAGTCAAATGTAAGAAGACCTAATAGAAGCTTCCACTTCTAGAAGGATCTTCCTCTAGATTGTTCTTTTGGATAGATAGATTTAGTATAAATAGAAGTAGAGAGTATGAGAAATATTGTCTTGGGTATTATTGTAATAGAGCTCTTCTATGTTGGAGGTTTCCCTCTCGAAGAGGCAAGTGAAAATTGCTATTATTAATCAAAGTGCTCTTTCAGGTGTTATTATGGTATTGTTCTCGTATTGTTATGATTATAGCTAAAATATTTATGTTCCACATACTATTTTATATCTGGAATACTATAGATGCCCTCAAAAATAATGAAAAATAAAATAATTTTGAGTTTTCGGGTGGGTTTTTCGATTGGGCTTGTTTCCCACCGTCCCTATGCTCGTACAAAACGGATTCCAACTTCCCTAACACTTTGGGGAAGATATAAAAACACCATTGAGAGCTAGAACGGAGACAATTCTTTTAGTGTAAGGTTATGCTATTGAAATAAAGCAAGTTTACCTATTCCTTTAATCCTCTAAGTATCATCCCCTAACCTGGAAAATCCTTTTCCAATGTTTCTTCCTTCTTATATAGTCATAAGGTGTCTCCTTATCCTTATTAGGATATTCAAGGAAGAGCATCATCGCTCAGTAGAAGCTTGAAGGATCTATGGAGGAACCCGAGTAGTTGGCTCTGAAGTAGTGCCAATAGCAAGTCAGGGTGTAACTAACTTTGATATTTTGTGTTAATACAAGAGTTCTCTTTCCCTACAATTTTGTGTTCGTTGCAATAATTGAATTTTATCATTATTCATACTTGCCTTGAATATAATACATGATATATGTGTTACTTGATTAGATAACTACCTCATTGCAGCATTTGTCTTGATTTCGTTTTCTAGGCTTGTTCCGGCAAAAGTCAGGAGCGCTTCGAAAAACATGAGCGGGGATCGACATCAAATGATGGGTTTAAGGTGCACGCTTTCTCCTTCTCTCTTTCCCTACTCTCTCCTAGCGAAAAGTAGTTATTTTTCAGTTTTCTCATTTGTTTGTGAGGGGATATTTCAGTCTTCTCAATCTAGTTTTGATCTGTTGTGACTTGACCCAAAGTCATGGGGGAAATATCTCATCAACAGAATTGGTGACCATACTGGGGATACTCCTGGTTTGAGTCAATTTGTTTAGGGTCCCTTGCTTGTTGCTTCCCTTGTTGTGTTTTTTGTATTTTTTGGGCTTTTTATAGAGCTTTAGATTCTTAGGATTTGTTTTCAAGATCTAGAACCCCTCTTCTTTGGAGAGGCCTTTTAATTTTCTAAAGTTGTCAATCCATCTGCGTATTGCTTCTCTACAACCCGCATACATCTGGGAGTTGTGCTTCTACAACCCGTGGATATTAGCAAGTTGCACTACACATAGTCGTCGAACTGTGTTGAAGTTGAGTTTTTGAAAAAAAAAAAAATTGCTTATGGGTTTGGTGTTTGGTTTGGTCAATTCTCTTGAGTGTCATGAGTCTGTTTCTGGCTTTGCTCTGTACTAGAAAATTTTAATATACAGAAAAAGAAAAACTTCATGATTTTCATTTCTGATTCTGAGGTTCTTAGGCGTTTGAAGCTTCAGTCTTGTTTATATGGAGGTCTTTCCAGTTTCACTGAATTTTTGGGGATTTAGGTTTTTTTTTCTCTCGTTATACCTACTTTCCTTTGTTTGAAAAGGAAAAAGAAAATATGTCTTTATTTGATTTTCATTTCTTTTGAAAAAATGAAAAAGAAACCAAATATGTTTGTTTGCTTACATCTCCTTTCTTGAACCCTTGCCCCTAATCATTACAAGAAAAGAGTTAGTTATTTAGCATTCGGGTAGTTATATTTCCATAGCACTTTAGTAGTGGTATCCTTTAATTGGAAAAAAGAAAACAATCTAGTTGTGCAAGTTTTGCATTCTTGTTTGAATTGGGCTTTTAAAAAGAAAATTGCAATGTGCATTTCAAGGTGTCTCGAATCTTGCATTCAAAATGTTGTGCTTTCATTGAAAAGAAAAAGAGTTTGCTTTGTAATCGTATTTGCATCCATTTTTCATTTGAAGAAACTGCATTGTGTTCTTATTTTGCATTAATTTTGGATTCAGTCAGAACATCACCAAAGTTGCATTCGCACCCTTTCTGAGTAAAGAAAAACCCATTAAAATGAACGCTTAACTAATATATATTAGAAACTTTCATTTTTCTAGGGTGAACGAACAAGTACAGGTTAGGGCCTTGGTGTAGGTTGGAGAGTAAATTTATCCAAGGCCACTAAACCAACATAAGTGTCTGAGATAGGGAGTGAAGAATCCAGCTGTAGTATAGGTTTAGTCTGGAATCTCCTCTAACATAGGAGTTAAACACAAGGTCGTGTAAGGAATATCCAAGGATATTCCCCTCCAGAATTGGACTGAGCATAGTGGAGAGATCGTGTATTGGGGGTTTCAATTGTACCCATAACTCTATGAGAGGATGTGCTTTCAAGGCTTCAAAATTTGCTACCCTACCCACACATTCGATCCCAACTGTCGATTGTACCCCCCGGGCACCGACTATGAGCTGGTAACCATAATTGTTTCTCCTAGTATATCAGAAGGTGACTACAGGGGTTTGTCGTAGTACCTAGAGTAGATTTTTCTTCACACATTTTAATACTACTAGAGGGTACCTCACGAAGCGATGACACTTGCACTAAATAAGGCTGATCTATGGAGGTGAAGATAACTACTTCTCATACCTTCATGTGTTGGCCCACGAGAATTAATCAACCCGTGCATTTGTCCAGAAGGGCTCGATCCCACTTTTTTGTTATTCTGGTCCCAAGACCTAATCCATTTGAGTTAGAATCTTGACAAAGTTGTTTGTGTTTGTCTTGTCTTTTAGGGCTTTGTAGTGATGTGATTGGTGAACATAGTTCAAATTTAGGAAGGCAAGTATATTGTCATCAAGAGTTAATCACTCAAAGTGGCTCATCAACCACCCCAAAGATTAAGGAGAATTCAAGGCCTTCCGCCTGAGGAAGAGGTTAGAAATAATTCTCCCTTGCCTCCACAAAGGCATCAGCTTGATCCATCTGGCATTTTCTTATCGAACGATCAAACTGAGATGTAGGCATTGACCCTCTTTAAGTAAACACTCCAGAACCAGAGGAGGTAATCATTGAGGATCTTGGAGATGAGGAGTTCTCTCCACACTTTAATCCTCCATTACTTGGGAATTTTCCATTTCCAGCCATACAAGTCCCACCTCTTAGATTAGACCTCACTAATATTATCCCTCTCCATTGGGGCACTATGGATGCACTCCACTAGTGTTAGGGTCAAGGGCCCATGTAACTCCCACCTCGACGATCATTAGCAGCAGAATCTTTCCTCCCGGTATGTCCAACCAAACAATGGGTGTGATTCAATCCACCATCGTCACGTCAACCAACAACATTCCCTCAATGGTTGTTGGTCCCACTTGAATTTCGAGTGTAGCTACATCGTTTACATCGACAACGAATTCTTTTTCATACAAAATTTCATTTGATGGACGCACTTAATGCATTGGTTAGTTCTGAGCCAACATCCTAGTCTTCGAATGTTGGTGTAGGGAGCACTACAACTCCTTACCAAGTCGTTTCTTGGGGTGGAGGTCACATTCCTACGTCAGCCCCATTCGTTGGAAGTGGACCTTTCCAAACTTCCAGCCCTAACCCCACATGGGGATGGGCTGCCTCTATGGGTAGAGGATCTTAATCCACTAGTATTTCATCTACATCAACCATGTTCACACTTTACAGTGGGTTCAGAAGTAACCCTTTCACTGCATCCATAGTGTCAGCAGGGGGCAACCCCTTCCAAGGTCAATCTATCCCCTGGCTAAGCCCTTTTTCCTCGTCAGGGGTGCCAATGGGGAGTACCCTTCTCCAAGGCCAATGGAATCCCTCGCAAGGGATGTCACAAGGGGGAAACCCCTTTCTCGGTCAATTTACCCCCATGCCAAGATTTTTTCCTTTCTATGGGAGGTCCACTAGAGGAAACCCGTTTTTCCTCTCGGGAACCAAATGGGTGGAGGATTCCCTCTATTTAACCAGGCTCAACAAGTTTTTATCCCAAGCTTTGGTTCAACCGCAAACTCTTTCTGGCAACCTGGTGCCATTTTAAACCCAGGACCTTCTTTTAAGGCTGCAAATCAATCAATGACATAGCCTTGGCTACCATTTATGGCAACGTTGCATTTTCCAGAATTATCCAAGTTTATGAATGACCCCATTCATCATGACCCTAGCTATTTTGCGGTCTCAATAAAACTTCCTTCGGACATACCCAAATTCGAAGGGGAAAGTGGTGAGAATTCACAAGACCACGTAACAACGTTCCACTTGTAGTGTTCGTCCAAATCACTTAATGACGATTAGATTCGATTACGTTTGTTCCAATGCACTCCTACTGGAGGTGTTTCCAAGTGGTACATTGAACTTGAAAGGGGGAAGTACTCGACTTTTGGTGATTTAGTCATGGTTTTCCTAAACCATTTCCAACTCCTTGTCCGATACGACATCGGGACAAAATTACTGGCCAATTTTGAGCAATATAAGGCCACTCACATTTCTTGTCATATCCAGGAATGAAGGAGAAGAAAGAACTTGATTGAAGCTATGATTCCAACAGATTTCCTCCTTGAATGGTTCCTAAAATCTCTACTCACGTACATTTTGAAGGATTTTGTGACTTCAGGAGTGTTTTCGGAAGAAAAAGTGATCTTTCGGGCATAGAAACTAGAGTTCATTTACTCTCAATTGAACATGCTCTATGAGACTATGTCGGATGAATCGTGGTCTACTCTTGACTTGGAAAATCCAAAGTCCAACCCACATTTTGATGGCATAGTGGTTTATGCTCAAGCGAAAGTCGCAGACCTGGATACAAGCCAGAATGAAAAAAATTGCTATTCAACAACCTGTGGTTGGTCCGGCCTCTGGCTCGACCACCCCCTCCACCCAGTATTTTGATGTACATTTTGTGCAAATTAATACTTCAAAGGGTCCTCAGCAACCCAAGGAGAATAAAAAAGGCAAGGGTAAGAAGGGTAGTGGGGGCAATAACAAAAAATATCATAAGAATGTTAAGGGGGGCAAAGATGAAAAAATGAAGGTGAAATTTTCTTGTAAGCTTTGTGATGAAGATCACCTTACACATCAATGACCACGGATGGAAGAATATCAATGTCTTATAAATTTGAATCAATAGCAATAGCTTATTGTGTTGAAGAATCCCTTTCCGCAAGGGTAGAATTTGCAGGGTGATTCTTCAAACTTCAGCCCACAAGGGGGAACTTCAAGTGTGCCTCCATCTAATGGATATTAAGGAGTAGTGAATATGCTTAGCCATTCGAAGTTAAGGGACGTAGACTTGTTGACTAGATCTTGGAATTATGAAAATCCAGAGTCGATCGAGAAGGGTAAGAAAGCTTTAGAAGATCAAGCCCCTCTTCACATAGAAAATCTGAGAAAGAGACAACGTCGCACATACCTAAGGTTGTCTATAAATGGACAATGCATAGCCCCAATGCAAGAGCCGCCCCAAATTATTATATTATTGAATATTTGGCTCAAATTCCTTGTGAAATGTCCACTTTAGAGGTGCTCAAAAGTTGCCCCTTGCAGCGCGCTGCGTTATTGTCTTCCATATGAGCTATTGATTCCTCCAGCCAACTCGTAATGAAGTTCAATGTTATTGACGTGAGGCCCCGCCTTCCATATCATGTAGCTTTTCAAGTTGGTGTCGTTTGAAACAATATTTTTCCTAAGAGAACTGTTGTTCATGAGGGTGCTTCAACGTGCGTAATGTCCTTGTCATGTTGAAAAGTTATCGATTCTCCTGTGCTTACCCCCTCTACTACCCTCTTGACTGCTTTCAATGGACAGTGATTTTGACCACGTGGTCTTATTCCTTCTTATCTAGTTAAGCTAGGTGGAAAATCCATTTGTGTGGAGGTTGAAGTAGTTGATGTGTCGCTTGATTCTAATCTGTTGTTAGGAAGAAGTTTGACACATTCCATGAAAGTTGTCATCTCGACAATATTTCGAATTATATGCATTCCCCACGAGGGAAGAACTGTAACAACTAATTAAGTGGTGTCCAACCTTTCTGATGCAGTGGCTAGCCTAGGGTCCACCATCCTGTGGATCAAAAAATCTCAGGCAGAAACTGAGAGTATAGGTTGTGGAATGTATCCTTCGCTTATGGGATCTTTTGATTTTTTCCCACTGATTTCGTATGTTCACGCCAATTTGATCGGCTTCCACAATTCGGGTTCTGGGACTTTCATCGATAGGGTCACTTCATTTATAATGTCGTATACACATGATCCATGGATGTTACCCTCACCATCCAGTTCGATTGAAGGTTGAGTCCATGCCGGGATAGTTGAACCTTGTCTGCAGCTGAATTAGCTTATCAAGCCATTCAACGGGCCACGACCGACCCAGATCAAACTACCTCAGTCACGGAGGAGGATGATATTTTTCCCGAGCCTATTTAGGCTCAAAACTCTTCAATCTCCCAACATTGCTTAAACATTGTATTTCCATCAGATGAAGCTATTATCAAAGCAATAGTCGAAGTTGAAAGGCCAAGGGGGGGTATGCATCAATGATCATATTTCCTCCCTGAACTTGTTTGTGTAGGGAATGGATATTTTAAGTCAACTATCGTTGGAAGTGTTGATAGGACAGTCAATCCCTTAGCCAGACATGGTGTCTACACAGAAGGAAATATGGCTAATATATTAGAGATGATCCCGGTCAACATCTCTAGGAATATCGATGTCGTTGAAAACATCTTCATCAGAGCAGAATACTCACAAGAAGATATATTTCAGTAAATGACACTTTTTAAAGAGTTTTGAGTTGTGCTTGCATGGTATTACGATGAAATGCCTAGCATCGATCCTCGAATAGTTCAACACAAAATTCGAACCTAAGAAAACGCAAATTTGGTTCGAAAAAATTTGAGACTTGTAAACCCTAGAAAGGTGGCAACAAACAAAGAAGAAGTGGAAAATCTTCTTAATACAGGTTTCATCTACCCTATGCCTTTGACGGAATGGGTCTCCACCCTAGTTCTGGTTGATAAAAGGTAGGGTACAATTTGTGTATGCAGGATTTTTTAGACTTAAATAAGGCTTGTCCCAAAGATAACTTTTCGACGCCATTCATCAACCAGATCTTAGACGAGTGTGTCGGGTGTGGTATATTTTCATTTATTGATGGTTTTTCCTATTACAACCAGATTGAGATTCGTCCCGAGGACCAGCACAAGACAGCCTTTATATGTCCCTGGGGAACCTTTGCTTATAAGAATATGCCCTTTGGTCTTAAAAATGTTGGTGCTACATTCCATAAGGCCATTATGTTCATTTTTCATGACTTGAAGAATATAGTGGAGGCATACTTAGATGATCTTACAACTCATTCGCAGAAAAGAGCCCAACATCTATTACACTTCCACTTGGTTTTTGAACGATGCCATTACTATCGGATCTGATTGAATCTGCACAAGTGTATATTTTGTGTGACCTCTAGTCGTCTTCTTGAATTCATCATTTTTACAAAACAGATCATGATTGACCCCTAAAAGGTTGAGGCAATAATTTAGTTTCCTCCCTCGCGTACGATTAGACAACTTCAAAACCTGCAGGGAAAGGAAAATTTCCTCTGGCAATTTGTGTTGAACTATACCAACATCATGAAAGGCTTCATGCACCTTTTCAAGAAAGGGGTCCCATTTTATTGGGATGAAGCCGCACAACATTTGTTTGATGTGTTAAAAAAATATTTGGTTTTGACTCCTTTGTTGAGCCCCCCCGACTACAATCGAGATTTCTTGTTATATTTGGCAACAGTCGAATCCTCAATTCGCATGGTTCTTGTTCAAGAAGATGATGAGATCTTGGAGCACATCATCTATTATTTAAGTCATGCATTTATGGGTCCGAACTCAAGTATTCACAGGTTTAAAAGATGGCACTGGAAACGTTTCATGATATCCAGCAACTTTGACACTATATTCTGCTAAGCAAGACAACCATTATTGCCACCATTAATCCTTTCCAATACGTTTTGACTAGGTGAATTATTGGCGGGAAGTACAACAAATGGATTGTTGTGCTTCAAGAATTCGATTTGGATTTTGCATCTGCGAAGTTCAAGGAGTATTTGATCTTCACCGAGTTGATGTCAAAATTCCCAGTTGAGAATGAGGAAAGCAAAATGACTAACTCATTTCCAAATGAGTATATTTTCCTCATATATTCATCTGACCCATGGTATGGAGATATTCTTATATATCTCTAGACTCTTAACTTCCCTCTGAATTGTTCATGATATGAGCGACGATGAATTCGTCACATGGAAAAACTACCTCATTATCGCATACATGTTGTATCGGCGTGGGGTGGATTCGATTCTTCATCGTTTTTTGACTTTTGAAGAAGCAGAGTCTGTGTTAAATGATTTCCATAGTGGAGCATGTGGTCGTCACCTATCTGGGTTGGAAACAACCCAAAATATTTTGCACGTCGGGTACTTTTGGCCCACGATCTTCAAAGATTGTATCAAGGTAGTCAAGAAATGTCACCCATGTCAGATATTCGCTAAGAAAATGTGTGCACATCTCACTCCCATGTTTCCTATTATTATTGTTGGACCTTTCACCAAGTAGGGGGTAGATTTTATGACATGCCAGTCGACCTTGAATAGGGGGAATCATTACATTTTTGTGGTTGTCGAATACTTCACCAAGTGGGTCAAGGCTATGCCAACATTTTATAATGATGAAGAAATTGCAGCACCATTCATGTTTAATCAGGTCATATCTAGGTTTGGGGTTCCAATGGATATTGTCACTAACCATGGAAGTCACTTTCAGAACCACATGATGACAAAATTAGCATCAAAGCTGGGTTTTAGGTAGGAGCATTTGTCTCCCTACTATCCTCATGCCAACAGTCAGATTGAAGCCATGCATAAATCATTAAAGATGATATTAAGAGGAATGGTTAACTCGGCCCAAATGAATTAGCACTTGATGCTATATCCAACATTGTGAGCTTACATGAGCTTAGTCAAAAATGCTACAGGTTTTTCACCTTTTCCACTCGTCCACTGAATGGAAGTAGTTTTGTCAATTGAATGTGAGATCCCTTCATTAGAAATCACGGTTGAGCTCCTTCCTGATATGACTCAGCTTGAGGAGAACTTAGTTTACCTTGAACATCTTGACGAGCAACATCGAGATGCAACATTAGCAAACAAGGCGCACAAGAAGAACGTTAAGTTTCAGTATGATAAATCTGTTCTTCCTAGGGTTTTCTTCGAAGGAGACCCTGTGTTGGTCTATGACTAGGACAAGCAACCCCTAGGGACAGGAAAATTCAACCCCGTCTGGTACAGCCCATATGTTGTGCGATGTGTGTTGGAGAAAGGATCTTATGAGCTCATTGATTATGAAGGTAATGTGTTGTCAGAGCCCAAAAATGTGCTATATCATAAGAAGTACTATGCTTGATCCTGAAGGCTCGAGCATTGGCACTTTTTGTATCTATTGTCTATTTTGTCCATATTTTGTATATACTTTTTCGCCTCCTTGTTGCGTTAGTGATTGCTATGCTTCTATTGTGAGGTGGATGCTCGAAGAGTCATTGGTCTTCTTTGGATTCGTAGATGGTGCTAGTCGCCATACTCAACATTTAGCATCCAATGCATGGGTAATTTATTTTCCTTCCATCTAGCTGTTGTTTGTTGGAGGTGCATGTCTCAGGGAAACTACTAACAATGTCTCTGAGTATAGCATAGTTGTTGAGATTTTGTGAGACGCATTTTCATGTGTCATTAATCACCTTCAAGTGTTCTTGGATTCACATTTGGTGGTTTTGCAGTTGAATGGTTTATATCAAATACTCGATTCGATGTTGGTACGAATTTTCCTTTGGGTACGTCTTCTGGAACATTAATTTGATGTTATTATTTATGAGCATGTTCCTAGGATATCTAATGAACTAGTTGATGCCTACACTAATTATATTTTATATTGGCATTTACATAACCACTAATGTAAGTACACACATTCACGTGTAAATATTTTCATTTGCAAGTAAAACACATAAAAAATATATAACGCACAATAAGGATAGTGTGTGTGTGTGTGTGTGTGTGTGTGTGTGTGTGTGTAACAAAATGAGATCCATAAGTACAAAATGTGGGGCCCCTAGCCCATGAATGTCATATAAGTACAAAAAATCGTTCTATGAGCACATAATGTATCTAGGCTTGAGGTTGGTGTACTCTGTCATAGAAAATGACGGCGTTCGCCAAATGTCAGAGCAGTCTAACCCATGGTCTAGGTACCCCCACATCATGGCGTTGTTGTTACACATTATTTTCGTCATCCCTATGATCGTTAATGATGTAAACCTATCTGTTGCCTTCAAAGGGGTAAGTGGCCTGAGTTCCTAAAGAGAGAAGGGAGAAGAACTTCTCCTGAGAAAAGAAGTTGCTTTTTCCTATGTAAAAACCTTATAAAAAGGGAAGTTCGCAGGTTGCTATATAGGCAGAGTGCGAGAATGACCCATTCTCGCAGGTTGCACTAT
>ML780711.1:1032908-1053391 GCA_009831015.1 Picea engelmannii | reverse complement strand
AGTCATTGACATTAATGGTGATTTCCCTCACACTTGTTAACGGTATACACTAATGACCGGTAATCAAGTGGTTTCTACCATGTTCAACTTCAACACATGTATTCACATGGTTAGATTCGTACTATAGAGTGGTGGAGATGAAGGCCCTGGATATTTTCTAACAGATCCAGGTTGCGTTGGAGTATATTCAGTGTACTGTTGCATAGATCCACATTGTATGTCTGGTGTCTATGTTCAAATTTGAGTCTTTAACACATAGATCCACTGTGTATTTTTGGTGGCTATGTTCAGATTTCAGTCATATCGACATGGATCCACAGTGTATGTTTTGTGGCCATGACCTGTCTTACTTGACATGGATCTTTTCATGTCGGCATTTATTCTTTGAGTCATTTGTATTCTGAGTATGGGAATGCCTACCTCAGAGATGATATATTATTGTACTGTATTTCCTTGTTTGTTGGCAGGTTTCCGACTGACTATTCCTTGTTACCTACACACACTCGACAAAGTATTTCAGCTATCACTCTGTTCTAACTTCATACTTTGGGGGGCTCTCTATTACACATTATTTTCGTCAACCCTATGATCGTTAATGATGTAAACCTATATGTTGCCTTCAGAGGGGTCAGTGGCCTGAGTTCATAAAGAGAGAACGGAGAAGAACTTCTCCTGAGAAAAGAAGTTTCTTTTTCCTATGTAAAAACCTTATAAAAAGGGAAGTCCGCAGGTTGCTATATAGGCAGGGTGCGAGAATGACCCATTCTCGCAGGTTGCACTATAGCCAGGGTGCGAGGTGTTCGCAGGTTGCTCTATAGCTAGGGAGCGAGAATGCCTGCACGTGGGAAAAATGAGCGTTTTCTCGAATCTTCTAGAAGGAGAAACTTCTATGGTGAGGTGGCATCCGAATGGTTTGGATCTTACTCGCTTTCATGATTTAGTGGGATCATCCTAACCTCCTCATGTTATCCTCTTCAACTTATAAAAGGAGAGGAGTTCTCATGGAGAAAGTTTGCTTGGGTTAGCTTTGTTGGTTCTTGAGCTTGTTAGCTTTGGCTTGGTTAGAGTGGCTTTGAGATTTGCTTTGTCAAGATAGATTGTGAGTAGCTATCAGATCTATGGTCTCAGAATCCTTGGAGCAAGAAGTGTGTGGGGAACGAAGGACAGTTGGAAGGGGCCTTACGAAATCAAGGCCATGGTTTTAATCTCTCTTTCACATTTAATATGATACAGTAATATGATTCTTTCCCATAAAGCTAAATCTACTTTATTGTATAACTCCTTGATCATATACATAGATTGATTGTTGAATAGATTGTGCTTTCTTCACTTCGGTTGGTTTGTATTGTTTTGGTCTTGACTGTACGAGAGCACTGGAGCGAAGCGGGGGCAACAAAGACCAAAGGAAGCATTAATAAGGTATGTTCCTTGTTCTTGCCTCTTATTTAATTCAATGGTTAAAATCTAGGGAAAGAGTCATATTTTGTCTTGCTTTGTTCTAGATCTAGGTGGATCTAGGGAGATCGGTTTGTGTCCGCACTTACGGATTTATCCAATAAAAGTTGCATGCATATGAGGAGGTCATCAACAGTCTCCATAGGCATGTTATGAATGAGGGCCTCAAAGTTTCTTCCCACACTGTCCAAGGTCCTATCTACGTCATCATCGGGACCCACCTCCTCTCTGCCTTATCGTCTTTGTCGCAGGATGTTAGCCGACCTCACAGATGTTCTATCTGCATACAAAGTAAAGCACTTATCAATATGATGGATCTCACAAGAAGATATGTCTTTTTACCTTTTCATGTATATATATATATATATATATATATATATATTTGAAAAATAAAAACGAAATAACATAAAACAAAAAATTACCTATATCTCGTGGCTCGTCCTCAATAGGAATGATGACATCGGGGTCATTTGTAAAGTTGATCCCAGAATAGGGGTAATCCTCGATGAAGGGAGTTTGTCGCTCCCACCAAATGAAAAAGTCGTCTTCATACAGGTTGGATAATTTCCCCCCTTCTAGCTGGGCTATCAACTCAGTCCATCGGACCATGGAGAGCCATGGTCGCAAGTGTCCCCGTACATATGTCCTTAGGCTCATCATAGGAACCCTCTCAAAGAAGAAAGTGCATAGGACATTGTCGAAGCCAAAGTTTTTAGTCTTCCTGATCTTGCAATCTATAAGTTGAGACTTCATGATGCTTAGCATTGTCGTACTCCAGTCGAACATAATGGGTCTCAAGCATTCAAACCCATGTTGCATTTGGTACCGAGAATCCAAATGAAAAGAGTTGGATCGCACTATCTGCACCATAGTGTAAAGGATGACTTGGAGGCTCAAATTGGTAATTTGTTTGATGGGCACTTGAGATCCACTCTTCTCAACACCAACATCACAATACTTGTTGATCTAATCATTTATACTTTGACCACCTCCTCCTCAAGTTTGGAAGTTTGGTACTTCTCCTCTCCTGGACAAACCAATGATAAAGTAGATATCTTATACGATGATTGTCAATGATTGCCCTGCAAGGATAAAGGCCTCAACATCAGGGTGTCAATATTCAATCAAGAGATTTAGTAATCTACATTGGGCCCTCATTCCACCAATCTGAAAAAACTTAAACATGTCATATTCACGTAAATATTGTTTGGCATCGTCAACATCAAAGACCACACGATCCACTTCTTCGTGTTCACGCTCTCTCCAGTGAACAAACATGCTATCCAATTTACAAGAAAATTTAAGTTAACATTTGTTTTTCAAAAGTGTCTCTGGGCATCTGTGGTCTTTAGTTCGAACAGTCGCGTATATCCACAACTAGTATTTCTACCAACTATGGATATCTGTGGGTTGCCTTAAGGCAGCCTGCGGATGCATAGCGTTGATTTTGACAAATAAGGGTTAAGCCCCATTTTTTCATGAAATTGAGTAAATGAACAAATGAAATTGCAAGATAAGGTGTGGGAACTTACTTGGTTCAGGAAGCAAAGGATTTCGTTGCTCCAATCTCCACAAATATTCATTGGAAATTTAAGGGTTTTGGCTCACTTTGGGTAATTTTTTGGTAAAATGGTAAAATGACTTAGTAAATGGGTAAATATGCTAGTATTTAATCAAATTGTGAAAACCCACTTCCTACAGTTTTGATCTTTTTCCAAAAGTTCAACTAATGAATAGTCCCTTGTAGCTTTGTGGTTATTTTTGTAGGTCTTAGGATATACTTTGGATGATATTGGGTCTCTTTTTGTCGATTTTTTGAGTCTATCACAAGACTCTAGTTAGGTAATTTTCTCATAACTGGCATTTAGTATAGGTTGCATTCACCTGAACTTTTTGCATTATAAGTTGTAATTGTCGCTTAAACCTAGGGTCAACCCCACTGATGAACGATGGAAATTTCTCCTCTGCTCAAAAGTATTGTTTTGTTGATGGTAGAGCCTACCTTCCATGGGTGCTTTAGTTTAGAATCTCGTTGTATGATGGCGCTCATGCAGCAAGCTTGTCCTTTAGGCTCATGAGTCTTAGTTAGCCCCGCCATGAGTTTACGTTTAAACCTCATCCTTCTTATTCAATATTACTCTAGTCATTACCCGTGGGACTCCCTCCCTTATATG
Organism: Picea engelmannii; assembly: GCA_009831015.1. Taxonomy (NCBI): domain Eukaryota; kingdom Viridiplantae; phylum Streptophyta; class Pinopsida; order Pinales; family Pinaceae; genus Picea; species Picea engelmannii. Next base: position 1,049,762 of record ML780711.1, on the reverse strand, counting down.
TTGGTCAAAACAACATTATGGAGTCCATAATTAAGCTCTTTTCATACTCCTTAAAATTGAAAATATTTTCGAGTGATCTTATTTTTTTCACACTATTTAAATGCATCTGAAGGAACATTTGTTTGGCACAAGTTTTCCCCTTTTTTCGGACCGAATAGACTAATTACGAAAAAGGTATACTCTAGTCTCATGTCTAAAAGAGTTCTCCTCGGTTTTGTTTTACACTTTTTTAGGCTCAAGATACTAAATTTACGAAAAATGACACTGGAGTTTCAGTTCAGCTCTTTTTAGACTCCTTAAACATGAAAAGATGGTCGAGTGACCTTGTTTCTTTCACACTTGTAAAATGGATCTGAAAGGACGTCTTTTTGGTATAAGTTTAACCCTTTTCCGGACCAAATGGACTATTTACGAAAAAGGAATACTCTAGTCAAACTTTGACTAGAAGAGTTCTCCTTGGTATTATTTTACTCTTTTTCAGACCTTGGAGACTAAACTTACGAAAAACACCACCATAGGAGGTTTAGTTCCTAAAGTTGAGTTGTAACTACATTTCATATTGATTGCTCGCCCTTTTAGGCCTAATTTCGGATTCGACATTCTATTGTTGAACCAACTGCTTATGCATTTGTATAAGTCCCCAACCTTGCATTTTTTTCCTTTGCGACTCGACACCTTATCCCTGGAGGAAACATTCCATGAGTGTCCTTATCCTGCACATGATTTCCTTGCATTGCGCATAGGTATGTTCCTTACACTTTGGGACTAGTTTTCTTATTCACGACACTTATTTCCTCCATCGTATTATAGCATTCTTTTATTCCTTTTCGGGCTTTTATAATATGAAAAAGACAAAAATAATAATTTAAAAAATAAAATAAAAATAAAAAAAAAGGGGTGGAAAGCGTTTATCTCCTGTGTTGGCAACAGTCTTATCACCCTTGAACAAATTACAATATTGAGTCTGCATCTCATCATTTTGGGTCTAGTATGGATTTAAGAGACTTTTTCTCATTTTAAGTTTTATCTCCCTCAATTGGTTATTCTTCCAACCATATGGAGCATTTGTTGATACCTCTTGTATCACAAATGTGTCCTAGTTAATATTCCATGCTACCTAAGTCACATAATGTGTCATGCATCTATTCAAGGGAAAGTTTCAGCCTGAGTCAATCATTCTGTAGTTAGTTCCTGACATTGCAAGTCGGCCTTCCCAAGTTAGTTAATTCAATCTCATCATCACAAGTATCTGTCTCTTCATCCAAATTCTTACAAATATTTGGCCTTCTATCACCCCTTGTGTTGGATGATGAAGGATGCCTTAATTCAATCCTTCCAGCAGATCTCTTCCCATCAACTTCGACGTATATTGCTCTGGGATAGGGATCTAAAGTCATATTTGGTACCTTAGGGATTGCAGTCATCAGAGGCAGGTTTCCTCCCTATTGACAGTGGGAATACATAAATGTCCTTTGATCGATATATTCTACCAGGTGTTCGATGTTATCTCATATATTCACGCTTGTTAGATTGCACCATGGTACCTTGACACCCATTATCATCATCAATGGGTTGTCTTTCATTTGTTAACGGTATACATCAATGATCAGTAATCAAACAATGTCCCATTATGTTTGACTTTGACTCATCTATTCACATAGTGTAGACATGTACCACAATAGATCGTTGTGAAGATCGCAGGTGAAGTACGAGCATAATGTCTTTTGTGCTCCTTCCCGACCCATATGGTGCCACCTCATGGACATTGGTACTTGCAAAGGATCAACTTCTTCTCTCCATTGTCCCAAATATCCTTTTTTATTGATTTTAAGACATAGCTCCAATGTCTATCTCTTCGTGGATATGATTTACTTTGACATGGATCCACTGTGTATTCCTCGTGGCCATGCTTTCTACTTCATATATATCACATGGATCCATTGTGTATTATTTGTGGTCATGGACTATAGTTATATTTCACATATACCATGGATCCACGATGTACTTGATTTGGCGACCATGCTTATATCACCCCTGAGCATGGGTATGCTTGACTTGGGAAGAGAATACTCTTACTCGATTTATGTTGATGGTTTTTGTTCTTATATCAGTTCTTCAGAAACCTTCATGGGTTTACTTCAATGCATCCTCGCCTCTCAGAGTTTCTAATGTATTTCGGCCATCATTTTTCCCTTTTGGCCTCACACATTAGGGGGAATATATTATAGCACAAAATGCCACACCTATGCATTTGTACCATGGCCTAACCTTTTCCCTTGGCTTGTTAGAAAATTTGCCAACTTGCCTCATCCAAATTATTTAAAAAGCATGTCTTTTGCACATATATTGTAACACACCTGACTCCTAAGTACCCTTTTTTCGGGATGGGGCATCAAAATTATGCTTTCCTTAATCATCTCGAATCCTCTTCTTGAAATCTCCATCACCTTATACTCGTCAAGAGCTTTCTAACCATTGTTACCATGCTCAAATCTGAGCTATGGACCCTTTCGAAGTTCTGTGAGCATCATTGGTCAAAGGCCACATGGCACCCACGTGGGTTCACCTCATTCGTACTATCCCAAGGTTCCTCAAAGTTCTGTAGCTCCCTAGTGCTCTTGCATCTATGGTGGAAATCCATCCATCATTAAATCCACTGATGGGACTTCATCCTCATTTAACATACAGGGTTACGGGAATTTGGTGTTCAGCACTGCAGTGTTGAACACCCATTTTTATTTCTACGCGCATATCCTTCAAAGTCTCGAAATATCAAACTCTCGAAGGACCCTGAAATCTTTCCACATGGCTACCTTCGGCCCTTTCGGCTTATCTAAGATACTACACCCCAAACCCCCGGAGTCCTGAATTCCTGGGCTTTTGAAGGGTCCACCCTTACATGCAATGGTGCATTAAATGCACAGTCAAGGACAGGCAGGTCCCTAGTACTCCACCCGCTATTATTCCAATCAAGTATGTGCCAGGGGGAATGACACGCAACAAGGCAGTGATGACATGTGGCCCCATCACTGGGTGACACATGACACATTCTAATTGTTAAAATAATGTAACTGCAAAGTGTATTCTTATTATTATTTGATATATTAATCATTGGATCAATTCCCATTGTGGATTGATCATGTCGGCTATTGTAAAAGGACCAAATCCCCTTTTGCGGATTGGTCATAATGTAATTGTAAAAGGCAATAGAAGAAGTCGGCCCAGAATATATCAAGAGGCCCCGAAATGTAATAAAGGTGATTATAACCACCCAGTTGGAGAAGTTGGCCCTCCCAGTGAAGAGACACTTCACACGTGCCAGTTTTGTATAAATAAGGAGGCTAGCACCTCACTTAGACACACACCTCACTTGCTCATTGACAGACAAGTTTCGGAACTGTGATTAGAGAAGAAGGAGAGAGAGTGGCGCATCTTTGGGAGAGGATCTTCTGTATTAGTTTAAGTTATCTCTTGGCATTGTATTGGCTATCTATAATAAGGAAGTTTTGTTGGGTTTTCTTCCCCTAGAGGGTTTCCCAGGATAAATGTTATGTCTCTTGCGATTGTGTATTTCTCAATGATCTTGTATTATTCTATTGTTATCTATTGAAATGAAAAGAACTATAATAATGGCTTAAACATTAACACTAATGGGAACATAAGGTCTGTGAAAAGCACGAATCAAGGTGACACATGGCATGTCGAATGTGGATCCACGTCACCCTGGGTGACATCAACGTGCCACGTCACTACTGACTGACAACCTTCCAATGCCCCTTAGATGTCACGGTCGAGATGTGTCCACGTAGATCCATAGATCTACGACCTCCATTGCTTTGTAACTTCAACGTTCAAGGAATACGTTGTGTATCTTCCTCTTTGATCCTAGAGTGGTTAGCACCAATCTGACCACGGTCTAGATATAATGGTCATGGGAGATCCCGAAGTGTCCCCGAATCTACAATATGTGTGACTTCGTGAGTTCGGTGTTCGGGGATTCCTTCTGCATAACACTCCTTTTCACCTAGAGTGGTCAATTTCAGACTGACTGTGGCATAGATCCAATGGTCAGGGAAGATCCCAAAGTATCCCTGGATCTATAGCCTGCGTCACTTTGCGAGTTCGGCATTCGGGGATTCTACCCGCTTAATACTCCTTTTCTCCCAGAGTAGGAATTCACCGAAGTGCTACACGCGAATCCTTCCATTGGTGGATCAAACACTTGGGAGGGGTTCTCAATGGATTCCACATATCAACGGCTCACAACTATAGCTCAAGGGTCCCTTGGTCTTAGTATTAGGCCACTCCTAGAGAGACAGCTATCAACCCGAAACACGTTAGCAAGATACATGGCACATGCCTCAGATCATCGACATCTCTTTGCTCTGCCACAAAGACGCCACACATGGCATCACCATTGCTCGACATGTGGACCCTCACATGCTCTCAACGTGATAGGCATGTCCCCATGATCAAATAGTCGAGAGGTATCTCGAAGGATTCGTAGATTGACTTCCCACAATACTTCACAACTCTGACATTTGGGGGTGTTGGTGTTATAACACCTTTGTTCTCCCGAAGTGGTCAACGTCAGACTGACCGTGACATCGATCCATAAGTCAAGGGAGATCATGAATACCCTTAGATCTATGGCTCGCATTACTTTGCGACCAAGAAGATGATTGGGGTTTAGAAAGGGACAAATCCCATGTTTACAAGTAACTAATCGTCAGTCGTCGGTCACCCATCAAGTTGTTGGTTCAACAGGTCGCCTTCGGTGCATTTGGACATTGCAGTGTTCATTTGCCCTGAAGTTCTGAAGTCTCGAACGACTTAGCTCCTTTTTTAGTGTAGTGAAGGGTTCCATGGCCCAAGTTCTATGGAACTTTATCAAGCAATAGAGGCTACACTATTTAACTCTTAGCGAAGATTTGGATTAAGGTCGTGGGCATGAGCCCGTGGTCTCTTGGATGACTGGTTTGAAGGGAGCACCTTCCAATTCATAGAAATTAAGTTCTAAAATAGGGGGAGGTATTTTTGAACCTGCCCAGAGCCCGAGCTTTTCACCATACACCCATTCAAATGCAACGGCTTACAAAAGAGAAACAAGCATTTTAACCATTAATTTCACGTGAAGCACAATTAATCACAATTACAGACATTCAAATCATGCATTTCAATCCAAGTGCACAGAGAAAATGAAATACTTATCTATTACAGTCGATGTTGACCAATTGTATGTGGGTGTTCTCCTTTTCACCCAACCATAGGCTCAGAGGCATTCATTCTTACCACTATGACCACCCTTGTGACAAGCCCTAATATCACTAGGGAACTTTTGCAGTTTCTCAGAGACTCTCTCTCTGTCATAGCAACTCTTGTAATTCCTTAGAGACTCTCTCTCTTGTAATTCCTTAAAGACTCTCTCTCTCTCTCTGTCACAGCCTCTATGAGGTTTATCAGAATGCTCCCTCAACATCAAGCTTTCAATATTTTGCTCAAGTCATGTTTTCTAAAAATTCTCAGAGATCCTTTCTCGTGTTCTCTCCAGTAACCAGAACGGCTTATCAAGCTTCCAATTCTTCTTCTCAACTAGAGAGCCTCACACACTCTTCCTCTTTCCTTCTACATATATGGGTCACGCATTCCCCTCCCGGTGTGTCTCCTTCTTCCCTTCCTTCACGTGTATAAGAGCACTCCTTTCTCCTCCTCAGGAAGGTTTTGTACTTGTCATGTTCCTTCTGTCAGAAGGAAACTCAAATTAGTATGGGCCTACAGGAAAAACTGCCCTCTGTGGTACTTCGGGCTGACAGTTTTCTATCTCCCCAGCCAGATCCTCCATACTTCCATTCATTGGGATAGTTGATTGTTCAACCCCTAGTCCTTTTCTTATTAATTGATTTCTCCTTGGGATCGGGATGAGGCTTATTATTTCAACAAGGAGAAATTTGGGTCATTTTGACATAATGAACCCTCTCCACAGTTTCCTCACTCTTTTTCCTCTAGTGATGTCATGGCCAGTACTTCAAGGTTTCACTCCCCCACGGTGATTTATTGGCAGTCTAGATAATAATACATTTACATTGTTCACATGCCATAGCATGGTAACCATAATTAATGATTAATTACAAGCTGGGGGAAACAGGGGTATTACAATCCCCTCCCCCTTAAAAAGGAACATTGTCCTCAGTGTTTTTTCTCAGTAACACCCTTCATGCCTTTTTCATTCAACTGTTTTAGAAATATTGATCCTCTTTCTTGGTCAGGTCCTTTCCAGACTCTTGGCCTTCATCACCTGCCTTTAATAAACTTGGACAACAAGCATATTAATCACAATTTCATGCAGAAACATTTTATTGTTGTGCAAAATTCAAGAGGAAAATTTCAAAATCTAGCACAATACTTATCTATGCAGTTCATGGATTTGCATCCCCATGGTTGTCTTGTTATCTCAGCTCRTTGTTTTTCCTAGACATACCCATTGCGTGCATGATCCCAATCAATAGTTTATAAGAATTAACAAGGTCTCCTCTTCCTTGTAGTGACTCACCCTACAGGCCCAGGATCAAGCATCCCCTTCTTTGTTATTTAGTTCCTCAGGCGATCCATCTTACCTTTCCAAGGATTTATCACACATGAAGATTTCATTGAGACTTACATTCATGGCATCCCTAAGACTTGCTCTGTTGAGGCATCCCTCCAGCTTGTGTTGCCACAACAAAACATATTATAGGGCGATCATGGCTTACCACAGGGTTCTCATGTCTCAACAGTAGCCTTTCTCATGCTTTTCATCTTGACAACCTCCACCTGTCCTCCTGAGAAAGATCTTTTTTTGTCTCACCTGTATCACAAGTATACAAAAATTATGAGATATTATCATTAATTTTAAATTCAGAATTTTCTTGCTAATTTGTCACCCACGGATTTCCAAATTCCACATTTATTTTCAGATTTGTTCCACATAGGAACCAGATTCACAAGTATGGGATTTTTCTTCCCGTAGAAGTCTAGCTCAGCAAGCAATGGGTATTCCTTATGGGCTTACAACGATGTCATATCCAAGACCCTTTTCTTCCTGCAATTTCAACATTCCTCAACCACACAAATTGTTAGTTTTCCTACACATTATATTTTCAACACTATGCATCCTAATAGTCCAAGTCATTTTCATCTATTCAAAGGCACAAAGCAAAAGTAAATATCATTATTTACGTATGCATCCTTTCAACATGCTAAATTTTCCAAATGTAACTCAGATATTAAAAGACTTCAATCAATGTGCCAATATTCATGGTCGCATTCATACCTAATGTACCCTTGCATTGATTTCAAGTTTGCCACACTTTATGACAAGCACTTTGCCATGGTGTGTTGGAGCTTAACCAACCTCTTCACCATATGGCTTATTCATTCTTGTTCATTATTGAAAAAGGATCATGCTTTCTACTACAGGTTGATCATGATCCCAAATCAACACATATGAAACTAAATTTTTTTCTTGAATGCACCCAAGCATTCTTCCTTCATTAGTAAGTAGTGTGCCAACACTCATGGCCACCCAAATTTCCTTTTCTTTAAAAACTACACAATTCAAGTGGAGTAGTGGAAGGTCCTCCTGCCTTAATGGGAAATCCATTGTCTACCCTCTTATGCAAACATGCATTTCCTCAATGCATTCCATGCAATGTGCTAACTATGAGCACCTTTATTCCCAATGCCCTTAGATTGGTCATTGTACCCGTGGTACTTCTTACTCATGCATTTGCTTGCAAGGATTATAACTCGTCCTTGAGTGGCATAGACTCCCTCTCTCTATTATTCAAATTCTTCTTTCCTGAATCTTACCCTGCTTGGGTAGCAATGGCATACAATAGCCACTCAAAAATATTTGCATATCAATAAGAAATTTAAATACTTCAGAGGGGATTCTTTCCAAATCCCTCCATACTTTATGTCACACGGGCATGAACATTTTTATACATGTTCTGGCTGCTAGCACCCTTTTTTCTTATTTTTACCTCATCAGTAGTGCTCCATGGGGATTCCAAAGTTCCTTCAACAATCTTTCAACAACAACCTTCTTGCATTTATCCTTTATCAGAGGTTATCTACCATTGGCAATTGTCCTTTCCCAACAACTCCAATCATTTCTTATACATGACATACATCACAATTATATATATATATATATATATATATATTAGTCATCATGTAAAACAAAAATGCATGTATCATAGCATTTAAATTAATAAAACGTTTTCAGAAATTCCCCAATATGTCTCTATGCACTCTACCACATTACTCATTAATGTGTTATCTAGTGCAATCAAAATCCAATTTTCAATTGTATTCTGTAATCATGCAAGCATCAACATCCCTATGCCAAAACACTTACCTACATTAGTAAATCCATTTCTCATACCAAAGAAATACAATAAACAATCAAGGAAGGGGTCAAGGAACTCTTCCCTCGTCCACTCCTTCCACACAGTCCTGGACTTTTGGTCCAACTTAGTTATTTTCCCAAGGCCTCATTGCATTTACTTATCATGGCTTAACCAAGCATATTCATTCAAACTTACTCATTGGTTTATTTTCCCCTTTTTCCAGCTGTACTTGTTTCCACAGCTACTCTTCTAAGGCTTACAACCTTGTTAAACAATTCAGAGCTTTTAGGGTGAGAAAAGTATTCCCCCTTTTTCTCGTTCTTTGCTTATGCAATCTACTCCCTGTTGGGATGTTCCTACTCCTTTCCTTGAGCAACCTTGGTTAGGCTCGCCCTAACCTATTGGATACATCAACATGCTCCAATAGCAGACCTTTTTGTTCATCATGAGTCATGAGCCTATGCATTATGCACATTACCATTCAGTTATCAGAATGGTCAACCTTCATTTGTTATTCTTCCACTCATACATTTTGTTTTAGAATGTAATCTAAGATTATTATTTATATATATATGCTTCTAGTCCACTGCTCAATTCTCAACATTCATTAGGTTGTGACTCTATTCTCCTGACAGAGTCTTCACACAATTCCTCCACAAGGAACTCCTTCAGCATGCCACTTCCTTATTGCATATCCTTCACTATATGTGATGGCATCAACCTTGAGTTAGCTTCAACTGTTTACCAAATATTCCATAAGGAATATAAACATGCATCTTTGTTTTGCATCCAGATTATTTATCCACACATATTCTTTGTTTCGTCAACTTACATCCATGATGCACTTAACTACATGCATAATCATAAGTCTATGTGTATCTATCATAGGTATATTTTGCAGCTCACATACATCTTTACAGTTACATCTTTTAACTCATGATTGTTCACAATTGTTCTCATGAAGTACTCAAAGGCATAATCATGTTGCCTTTTATCATGACAACAGAGCATTCTTGCTCATTTACTCTCTCATCTATTTATACTAGCCCTTCCTGAGGGAATGGAAGACATTCCCCTCAAGCTATCATTCAAAACAAAACTTTCATGACTCTTCATAATAGAATCAACCATGCATCCATGGTATTCATTCAATCTTGGCAAGTGAAATTCTTTCCTTACATTTCACTCATCCAGACAGTCATATTGTGCCTTTAGTATACATATATTCTTACATCATACATGTGCATCACTTGCACATTTAATATCACTCATATCTATTTGGTCTTAACATCAGTCTTTATATCAAGAAACCTCACAATGCATTAAATCCATGCAATCACGCATATATACACATAGCTCAAACATTCATCATTCAAGCTCATTGCTTGCACCTTTTCCATGTCATTCATACACATGGACATATCAGACTTCCAGATCCTCCTCTCAGGGATCTTGTTGACATCCTTATGACAAGTCTCATAGAGACACTCAACAATGAGATTCCCTCTCAGTTGAGAGCTTGTCGTCATATTGTTCTTTTAAGCATGTATACACATATTTGTATATATGCAGGTGCATCGCTTGCACCTTTTTACCTCATTCATTCACATTGATATTTTAGTTTTAATATTAGTGTTATTTAGTGAGGGATTACAGTTAATCATATGACTAGTCTCACAGTCATAATTCATACCGATGTTGCCCTCTCTACATGGAAATAACCAACAAGGGTCAATTTTTCCCTTTCTACTGTAAAACCTTCCATAATTCAAAATTCAGATAGGTAGTTATTGTATCACTCAAGGCGGTAAGATAACCACTTTTAGTCTCTTCTTCATGCCTCAATTATTTCTTGGTCAACAGATCTCTACAAGGGAATCTTTTCCTAAAATCCCTCTTATATCTATCTGAGTATACCAAGCCATATCCATATGGCTACCATCCACCTATGGATGTCAATATGATCCATTTTTCATCCAAAGGTGTTTTGACACCTCCTTAATCAGACCTTGCATCGATCTCTCATTAATCCTTACAGTCCTATCTTATTAAGGTAATAGGTTGAAACACTATCAACATTTCATTCTTATTGTTAACTCCTACTGACATGGGGTCATTCTCCTCAAAAGGTCCATTAGTAGACCATACCTTACAACCCACCATAGGTTATAACACGCATAATTTGCATGTTGAATATTTTTCCATATGCATCCAAGTTTTTATTATTAATGCCTCTTGGCATAATCCCACTTTTTTAGGAATCGCTATCATTTCTCCAAAAGAAATGATGGGATTCTTCTGCCACGGTCTAGCATGATTCAATTTTTTCAGGTAAAATCCTCATTGATTTTTAATCTGCATCCTTCTCTTCAAGGAACCTACTCATATAATTTTTGTACAGCAGTAATAATCTCAACAGGCTCATCTCAGCCTTGGTGAACTAGTCTCATAAATGTTCCTTGGTCCATCCAAGCTTGTGTTGGAATCATGCTCTGCTAGATAAGGTAAGGCAGGCTTCCCTCTCCCTTAAAGTTTTCTAAGAAAGAAAATAATCACTTGAATATTTCGTGAGCCCAAGCAAGCCAAGTGTTGTTGCCTGCTCCAATACCAATTTGTAACACACCTGACCCCTAAGTACCCTTTTTCAGGATGGGGCATAAAAATTCTTCTTTCCTTAATCATGTTGAAGCCTCTTCTCGAGATCTCCATCATTTCTTCTCGTCAAGAGATTTCCAACCACCATTACCATGCTCAAATTCGAGTTCTGGATTGGAAGTTATGCCCTTCCAAAGTCCTATGAGAATCATTGGTAAAAGGCCATGTTGTGCCCATGTGGATTCACCTCATTCGTACTATCCCAAGGTTCCCCGAAGTCCTAGAGCTCCCTAACGCTCCTGCATCTATGGTGGAAATCCATCCACCATTAAATCCACCAACTGGACTTCATCCTCGTTCAACATACATGGTTACGAGAATTCGACGTTCAGTGCTTTGGCATCGAACACCCATTTTTCTTTCTACACGCATATCCTCTAGAGTCCCAAAATACTGAAGGACCTCGAAATATTTCCATGTGGCTCCGACCTTCGGCCCTTTCGGCTTATCTAAGATAATACACCCCAAACCCTCATAGTCTCGAATTCCCAGACTCCTGAAGGGTCCACCCTTACATGTGATGGTGCATTAAATGCAGAGGCAAGGATAGGTGGGTCCCGAGTACTCTGCCCTCTATTAGGCCAAGCGAGTATGTGCTAGGGGGGATGACACATGACAAGCCAATGATGACACGTGCCCCCATCACTGGGTGACATGTGTCACATTATAATGGGCACATAGAATCTGTGAAAATCATGAAGCAAGGTGATATGTGGTGTTGAGGAAAATTTATGGAAAACCTTACTCAAGCATTATTAGATCTTGCAAGGCTAAAACAAGATAGATGGTGTTAGCACTGAAAGTCACACTTTGACTGCTAAAGTGTAAGCTCAGCACCCATCAGAATGTAAAAGATAATTTTGGTTTTAAATAGGTGGATCAGCAAGATGGAGAAAGAAAGGGAGAGGCAGCAAACTGCAGATCAGTAGGTTACACCAATGGGCACTGGAGTCACAAGCATTCTACTCATCGAAGGCACTAAAGCTGCTCAACAGAAAACAAGATTATATGCTGATAGGTGGAAGAATGAAGAAGGAAAACATAAGATAGAATGTTCACTAAACAGAGATCCTCTCAATTTAATGAATCAACAAATACTTGAATATAAACAATGACTGATGGGCAAAATACAGTAGATCCTCTGCTGCTTAGGGATCCATAAATCATTGGCAGCCTTTGATCCTCAAATCTGCAATATATTCAAATAAGAAGAAATATAAACAAAATAATTACAATCTGAAATCACGACTCTCGTGAGTCTCCAATAACGGTAATGCTTACAATCATAAAATGCCCACAAGCTTACAAATGAACACACATAGGAAAATTGTCTGCTCCTACTCTCTCTAGCCTCCCTTGTCTCATGAATCCCCCTTCTCCAAGAGATCTCTCCTTCATTAAATAGAAAATAGCATCCAACTAACCTTAGGAGGTCTAATCCCCTATTCTCCATTGGATTCTAAGCCTTGGAGATAGGTGGCAACAATCAAAGAGACAAAAATCCAACAAACTGCTAATTTTCAAGAATTTGTTGGAAGTCATTAATAAATTATTTCCACCTCATTGCATGAGGCCTTTGATGGAGATAAAACTTAGGTGAAGGTGTCCCTTCACATCTAATTGATCCTTGATAAGCCATTCGAATCCTCCTTGACAGGTGGCAACCTCCCAACAAGGTGAATATCCAAACTGTGACCGCTACAGGAAATTCCGTAGCGCCGCTATAAAACAGTTATGCACATTCAATAGCGCCACTTCTATGTCTAATATCTCTCAAAACATAATAGATTTTTCAAAACTAAGAGAGGTGTTTGTTATTTGGTATGTGATGAACAAAAACATCCTCCGGTTTTCAAAAATACCTTCTCATTTGTTCATAATCCAAGTTTTAAGTTAGTCACTCAAAATTGGCAGAAGCGTCCTTGCAAAATAACTCTGCACAATTTGGTAGTGCCAATAATGAATTGGTCATGCTAAATTGGTAGCATCCGACATGAAAACAGATTTACTAGCAACCTATGGAATTCATAGTGCCATCATTACACTCTATTTATCCTGTTAGAGGTTATTTAGTTTCTTATGGAGAGGCAAGCCTCTTCTAGCTGCAAATTCTTGTGCGAATAGACGAGAATGTTACTTGAGGTTTATAGCCTCAAAAACAATCGCTTAATCCACAAGTATTAATTATAAGGGACCAAGGTTGGTTTTTATGTGTTGAATATGTCAATGTGAAAGAAGTAAACTTTAAACAAAGTTACATGAATGTGTACAAAAAGTATACAAATGTATATATGGAGATCAAGACAAAAGAATGAACCAGATCATTAAAACACATGTGTGAGACTAAAACAGTAATCTGATTTTTCATTTATTTCATTCTGAGATACAAAACTGAGTTCTCTCTACAAACCCCTGCAGGGGTAGGAACCAAAATCAAATTTAGAAGCCTTCTATGGGCACCATACAAAAAGACTCTAACAATCAAGAAGAAAACCAAAGCTAAATGTATGGATTATCCTGTCACAAAATGTTGTCACTTGACTCTGCAAGATATTCTTTATCAGTCATGAAACTCAATTCATGCACAAACAAAAATACACAGACTATCAAAGATCAAGCACACACCTTTAAACAAGCTTATGAAATATGTGATTCGGTTTATTAATCTTGTTTCCTTCAATAAGACCCTGTTGTCATCAAGAGGATTAAACTTTCTAGTAAACTCGGAATGAATGAAAGTTGAAAATATCTCACTAGTATAGAGCAAACCTTATGGTTGTAGTTCTCCTTCTATTCTCTCCCTTTTGTCTCTTCATTTGATTGAGATTTTATTCTTCCTCAATAAGTTTTGGTAATTGAACTACCTTTCTTTAGTTAAGTCAAATTAACTTAACTCATTAGTTTGAGACAAATAAATAATAATAATATATAAATAAGGCTCTTAAATAATAACTAAATAGGTGGGACCCCTTGTGACTCCCATTTATTTCCTTTTATAACAACAAATATCCAAATCATTTAATTCAAAACATCTCATTGTAACTCCTGCTTCATATGTATATACTCAATAATAAATATTAGCATAATGTAATATAATCATGTCCCCAAAAATAGCATCATATTTAAGTTGTTCAATAAAACAAGCTCAAATAAATGTTGATGTCCAAAACTGTGTCAAATATATGCTTGTTGTTCAAAACTTTATCAAAATAAAAATATTATCTTCAACATATAAAACAACCTCAATCATCAAAATCCATATTTACTATGTGAGGCATTAGGCCTCTTCTCACTGTTGTCCCCTTTTGATTTATCTGTGGCATCCTTTGATTGGTTAGAACCTTGAGGTTGAATGGCACTAATAACATGAGAACGATCATCCTTAAGATGAAGACGAGAGGAGACTGATTTGGCAGACTATTTGGATGAGTTGGAGTGAGTGGCTACTTCTTTTCCCTTGTCCCGCATGGGCTCGAGGAAATTTGTTTTTAATCTTTTACCGGCATGTGATGACTGCACAGCTGAGAGAGCAGGATCAGCTTGGGAAACTTGATTTTTTGTTGGTGGAGGGGGTAATGGAAATGACACAGTGGGCCAACTGTGGTGGTGAACAACACGCTAGTGGACAATATCCTGCGAACCATCGTTGGCGGGCGATTCTAGTCGCATCGACACATGAGGAGGGATTGGGGTGTCAGAAGGGTTTTGATGTGCTTGGTGTTTATTTTTCAATAGACAAGGTTAAGCATGAATTTCATTCCATTTTATCCTTTTACTTAAACCATAACCAATTATGTTGCAGCAACCAAGATCATAAGAAGGAACACCATGCACAAGAACACAAGTATCCTAGGAAACCCTTCTCAACAAGGGAAGAAAGCCCAGCCAAATCCTTTGTTATATTCTTCAAGAGAAATACCTTCGCCACCAAGAAAACCTATCACACAAAAGGGTGCTTGCAAACCCTAGAAGACTAGCGCCCAAGAGAGGTGCGCACTTTTCCCAAGAAGATGTACTTGCTTAAATTTCCAAACTCACACAAAAGATATGATTCCTCAATAGGGAATTGACCTTTACTTATATTAGACATGACCTATCAACAGAAGTGTCTATTGGCACAACAGGGCCGACCTCTCTATCTCACAGTATAATTAATATTAACTGGATTAATTATCTTTTACATTAATTATCAATCACATCAAGGTGGGGCCGACCTGTACCCTTTACATTACAATTAGGGTTATAGGTAGGTCTGACTCTTGAACAATATAGCAAGGGATCTCATACACCCACTAGTGCTCATCCACTAGGGGCACATCCATAGGGATGTCCATAACTCTATCTCACTACATTACACAGAAGAACCACTCTCACTAGTGCTCAGCCACTAGGATCATGTTCACCTGTGCTCGTCCATAGGCACGTCCACTCAACATATCTTCTTTCCCACTGCATTACATAGGAGAGTCATTTGGAGTTCATCATCTCAACTCTTTTCTCAGAGGAGGCTAATACATCATCTTCATCTATGTCTCATAACGATGCACCCAGCTCTATAGGAATTCACACGTTCACCTTGTGCTCTGCCACAGGCACATCCAACTCAGCAGATCTCCTTTCTCATTGCATTACACAGTATAATCATTTGGAGTTCTTCTCAACTCTCTATAAGGAGGAGGCCATCACTACTTTCTAGTTTTGTCTCAAATAGGAACCACACTCCCGTCTTAGGGGCTCTCTCTCAGGTCGACTTAATCAGTCTATGTCCTGGAGAATGTCTCACGCAATTGTAATCATCAACACTCCCTCTAAGTTAGGGAGGCATTCTTCATAATGCCAAGTCTCACTCGGATGTACCTTGAACTTTTTCTTGGTTGTAGTCATCAACACTCCCTCTTAACTAGGGAGGTATCCTTCACCAAGCTAATTTGGTGAAGATGTCTGCAATCTCCTCATGTGTAGGAAGGTATTGCATGTGAACTATTTTCCTCTGCATCATGTCTCTGATATAATGATATTTTATTTCAATGTGTTTCGATCTATCATGAAACATTGGGTTCTCAAAGATATTTACACACAGCTCTGGTTATCATCATAGAACCATCTCATGATCAAGAAAAACTGAAGCTTATGAAATTGCATTGCTTCACACTCAATGATACATACTTTGCTTCTGTGGTATTCAAGGGAACGGAGCTTTTGTTTCATGTTGCACTAGGAAACCATGACAACCTTCATGGTAAAACAACAAGTGGATGTTCTCTTCTAGTCCATTGTACTCTCTGCTCAATCTATATTTGCATATCCTGCAAACTCAAGTTCACACTGGAGGCATATTTCAATACATGCTTTACTACTATCAAGTGAGTCTGTCTCGGCTGACTCATGGATTGTCTAAGCACATTCATTTCATAACATGAATTTGGTCTGGTGTTAACCAGATACATCAATGGTCCAATTAGTTGTGGATCAATCTCATCTGAATCATCATTATTCAAATCCATCATGGTGGTTTTGTATTCTGTCATACTGAACTTCTTTAATATTCCCATTGTATATTTTCTTTAACTCGGGAAAAGTCTCATTGGTTCTCTGTCATACTCCTTGTCCCAAGAAGTAGTGTATCATACTCAAATCCTTCATCTTGAAATCATAGGTCAAATATTACGTGTATTCAACAACAAGACTTTCTGAATAAGTCATCAAAATTAGGCTCTCGTCACCAACACTTTAATAACATAGGTTTGGATCAGCAACATTCTTGTTGAAACCCAAACTCATCAAGAATCCATCCATCTGATATAGTTTC
>ML780711.1:979649-992734 GCA_009831015.1 Picea engelmannii | reverse complement strand
ATTCATCATGCTTGTTCTCTTCTGCCATTTTCTTCCTTCTAGATACACAACCAACTTCGGGATTGAAAATCTTTAGAGTTCCTTCACCCTACTTATTAGTGTCCCTAGTATGCATTCTCACTCAACAATTCAAGTCAAAGATGACTACTCTGATACCAACATGATCCAGGATCTTTTCATTGTGACTTATAAAGAATTGTATTAAATGAGCATAAATTAAAGTGCACCATTAAAGAAGAAAAAACTTAAAAATGAAGAGACATAAGCATCAGATCTGAACATAAAAAGTTGATAACATAGTTCATCCCTGGTGGACTACATCTCTGGGTCCTGCTCTCAATGGGTAGGATCTTTCATTAACTCAGCAAAAGACTTTGGCAAATACATGAATATACCTCATTCTGAAATCAAGTTGCAGAAATAATGCTCAGATCAGAAAACAAACATCACCACTGGATTCATGGTGTCAAATTACCCAAAAATGACTATCTCCATGCTCTGATCCGACTTTGGCACTCCCAGGCCCAAGAGAAACTTTGTCTCGATTTTTGTGCCTGCTGCAACCTACAATAATGTTAGTCTTCATCTTGAAATCTGTGCCCATGAATGTACGGCTGTGCCTCCCCCCAGTAGCTGGCAAAAACTTGGCTTTAAAACAAAACTAATGGACGGATGTTCCAATGGAATGGTTTAGGCGTATTGGTTATGGCGCTAAAGTTAGAACACTAGATGTGGGGAGGTCCCGAGATCAAACCCCACGGGATCCTATTTTAGCTCTATAGTTATAACTCCTACCAGATTTGGTGAGCGACTTCTAGATGTGGCAGATATGGCGGACCTCCACCAGATTTGGCAAGGTCCCGCTAATATATTTTTATTTTTATTTTTCGGATATGAGTCGTCCTTGGGCGATTTGGGGATGCCACATGTCGCTTGTTGATTGGGCCACGCAGCATCTTCTGACTGGTCCACCTGAATGCTAATGTCATGCCCAATCAACCATACATGACATGTGGCACTTCTTGGATGGTACCACGTGGTGTTTCGTGGGGGTGCCACATGACACTTTTCTATTGGTCCACATGGACCCCTGAAAAGTCCAATGGCAGGTGACACATGGTAGTCTATGGTGCTACCACATGGAATTTTGACATCAACAGCCCGTACGATGACATCACCTTGCCATGTCAGTTGTTTACATCATGCTGACATCAACAGTACGGGCGATGATGTGTCCTCTGCTGACTGGCCCTGTTTGACCGTGAATATATCTCAAACTGTAACTCTGTTTGATGAGTCGTTTGCACTGTTAAAAAGCTTGTGATGCGCTCTTCACGATCATGTCATTTTCACTGAGTTTTGGGAACTTTGAATTTTTCCCTTTCTCTGAATTTTGGAGCCATTCTGAGCATTCTGAGTTATTCTTAGCCTTCTCTAGATCCTTTTTGGATCAATGTGTGTGTTTGTGTGTGTCATATTTAGCAATTACATCTGATGATCCCAACGTCCCATCATCCTTCTCTCTTTGTGTCATGTGCATTGGATGCTTTCCTGGGGGGGGCTCCCAGGAGGGGCAGGTTTGTCCCCCCTGGTTACGTACAACATTCGAGGCAGCGCACCTGAATTTGTTTTTGGGCGGTTTTTCCTATTTTAGCGGATTTTGTTATTTTTAGTTGTTTTCTAAATTAATCCTGGATTAAGGGATTAGGGTTTGGGTAGCTACGAAATACCTAAAATATTGTATATATTGTATTATGAATGGTGAAATTAATACAATGAAGAGTTGAAAGGTATGACACCAAGGAAGGTTGGTTTTCTTCGAGTTAAGGGTTTCCAGCGTAAATCTATGTGTATTGTGTATATGATCCATTGATTAATTTATGTTTTGCTTAAGAATATGTATGCATTGCTTTACTTCACATGTTTAAAACTTACACAATGAAGGAGACGGAGTAAAGGGACCCATCTTCTTCATATTTCTGGGAAAGAGCATCGACCACTACATTTTCCTTGTCCTTCTTGTAAATGATCTTATAATCATATCCAAATAACTTGGTCACCCATTTTTGTTACATCGGGGATGAAATTTGTTGTTCCAGGAAATACTTGAGACTCTGATGATCAATTTTGATTTGGAATCGTTGACCCAATAAATAAGGACGTCGGAGATCCACAGCATGCAGAATAGCTAACATTTCCTTTTCATAAATGGATTGGCCCAAATGTCGCTATGAAAGTTGTTTGCTAGTGAAGGCCAAAGGCCTGCCATCTTGCATGAGAACGACTCCAATATCTTTCCCATAAGCATCACATTCCAATACGAATGTATTTGTGAAGTCTGGGAGGGCTAGGATAGGGGTCAAGCACATAGCATCGTTTAAGGCTTCGAAGGCATGATCCACAGCTAAAGTCCAAGTGAAAGCATTCTTTTTAAGGAGAGAAGTGAGAGAAATTGCAATCTTTCCATAATTCCAAACAAACTTCCTATAATATCTCGTTAAACCCAGAAAACCACACAAGCTCTTAAGAGTTTTAGGGCGAGGCCAATCTTGCATAGATTCAATTTTATTAGGATCCACTCGGACACCATCCTTGCCGATAATATGACATGGGTATTCCACTTATGAGGCACCAAAGACACATTTAGATTGTTTGAGGAAAATTTGGTGCTTAGAGAGTAGATGGAGAACTTGATTCACATGGGAGAGATGGGATGGCCAAGTTTTACTATAGATGATAATATCATCAAAGAAAACTAAGACAAAATGATGGAGAAAAGGATGGAAGACATGATTCATGAGACTTTGGAAAGTGGAAGGAGCATTACACAATCCAAAGGGCATTACCAAGAATTCATAATGACCCTCATGAGTGTGAAATGCAGTCTTGAGAATGTCTTCTTCTTTCATACAGATCTGGTGGTAGCAAGAATGTAGATCCAATTTGGTGAAGTACTGAGCACCACTCAATTCATCCAAGAGGTCATCAATGATAGGAATATGGAATTTTTCTTTGATTGTGAGTTTGTTGAGGGTGCGGAAATCAAGACACATGCACCAAGTACCTTCTTTCTTGAGTACCATGACCACAAGAGAAGAATAGGGGCTAGTACTGGGATGAATAACAATGACTTCTAGTAATTCATGAACAATTTTCTCAATTTCATTCTTCTAGGCAAAGTAATGACGATAAGGTCGAACATTGGGAGGAAGACTACTCAGGATGAGAGGGATGGAATGATCATGGACTCCATGGGAAGTTCTTTGGGGGTGGTAAAAACAACTTAGTGGCGGGAGAGGATAAATTGGAGGTCGGGATGCACATAAGGTGTCTCAACAACATGAATGGAGTGGAGTTGGGATATAATTCCCAAATGACCTTTTTTGAGGAGATTTTCCATGCGATGGGAACTGATGATCTCAAGGGAGCATGTGTTGATGCCTTTGAACTTATATTGTTGTCCCTCCTATTGGAATTGCATGGTTAAGTCCTTAAAATCCATGAGAATGGGGCCTAGAGTGTGTAACCATTCGACACCAAGAACAATTTCACAACCACCCATGTCTACAACAAATATATGGGATTTCAGGTGATACTGACCAATTTGGAGTCACACATTTTCACATCATCCTCCACATTTCATGGAACCACCATTGGCAATCATGATTTGAAAATTATTGACGACATGTATGTAATAATTGACTTCTTGGGCAATGCGGCGATGAATAAAGTTGTGGATGCTACCACTGTCCAAAAGGATGATGACTTTCCTATTTTTGATGTAACCAATAAATATGAGAATCTGGGGAGCAGAGAATTCAGTGAAGGCATTAAGTGAAATCATTCGGTCAACGTCTGATGGATCAGAGGGTGGGGTGAGGTTAGATGGTGGTGGTAGTTCCTCCACAGGCGAAACAACAACATCTTCTTCAGAAAGATCCTCAGTCACAGCCATAAAAAGCTTTTGTTCCTTACACTTGTGCCTAGGAAAATATTTGTCATCAAAATTATAACAAAGACCCTTGAGTTGACGTTCAACTATTTCAACCCTGGTTAATTTCTGGATCTTAAGGGGAGTTGCAGGAGGGGCATAATTGGTGGGTCTAGGGTGAGGAGGAAAGGAGGGTTTGCAGGTCTGGGAGGATACGATTTATTGTGCTTCCTTGACTTGTTGAGTAGCTTCCAACCAAGTATGGGGGAGTGCCATGAGAACATGGGCACAAATTTCATCTTTGAGGCCACTGATAAATCATTCCCTAAAGAAAGCATCTGACACGCCCTCTGTTATGAAAGACAAGTGCTCAAATGCGACAATAAAGTCTTCCATTGTCCCATACTACTTTAACTTGGTCAAACAACCTAAATGGTTGGTGTCAGAGTCAAAGCGGTCATAAAGTTTGGCCACAAAATGTGTCCAAGCAACATACCCTTGGCATGCCTTTTCTCGCCATTGCCACCATTGCCATCATTCTGTATCCAAATGTAGGACACCATAACGAAGCTTGGCTAAATCATCAGTAATTCCATGCAAAGAAAAATAATGTTCCATTTGGGTGACCCAACATGTAGGATCCGATCCATCAAATTTGTTCACCTCAATTCTAGGAGGGTGGAGGTCTCGAGAAAAGTGGGTAGTATGAGGACCTTGGTAATGGGAAGAGTCATGGTCATCCTGATAAGATGGTGGTTTAGAAGAGGAAGGGTTCTGGGAATGACCCAGGAAGTGTTCTTTAAGGGCTTTGAGGTCTTTGATGTGGGAACATTGTTCCTTAAGGATCTCAATAGCCGAATTGATTGAGCTAAGGTTGGCATTGATAGTCTTGATGCCTTCCTGGTTCTGGTGGGTGTCAACAATCAAGGTATTGAGTTATTGGGCTCGTGTGGTAGCCATTTGGAAAAATGAGCAGGAAAATGGTATAGGGGAAACAAAAGGGGTCTGGAGGGGTGGGTGGGACCACGAATAAGAAGGGTGTCAAATGATAGGTAGAACTGCGATTAGGGCGAAAAGGGGATCCAATGGGACAAGGGCCAAATAAGGGTGTCAGAGAAGGGTCGGGTCCATAATTTTTTTTTGTTAAGAATGATAGGTATCAATGAAATCAGGGCGAAGAGAGAAACACAATGGGATAGGTCCCAAATAAGTGTGTTGGTAGGACCATTATACTCTTTTTTTTTACTCTTGTGGAGTTATACTTTGGCCTGAATAATATTGTAGTGACAAAATGCCCAAATGCTTAACATGAAGAAATGTGTAGTAATTTCGCAATCGGAATGCAAAAGGCAGAGTTGCACGACAATAGATCTTGTTTGTTCTATTACTTCAGCCTGAATAATACTACAATGACAAAATGCCCAAATGCTTAATAGGAAGAAATGTGTAGTAATTTCACAACCAGAATGTAGAAGGCATAGTTGTGCGGCAATAGATTTTTGTTTTAGGGTTTCCACAGACAAGGGTTTGCCATGTGATATAGCTCTCTGATATACATGCGGGGTCCAACAATATTACTCAACCCAATATCTCAGGGCACCAACTAAAGAGGCTAGACTGTGCCCTTAGTCGTACTACCCAACTACCCAGGCATTAGAGAGTATCTTCCCGAGTGTGGTTCTTGGTGGCACTATAACAGTCAGGCGATCGATCAATTTATCTATGGAGGGATTTAGGAGATCTAGGCCGATCTGTATGCAAGTTTTGTTTGATGCACTACCACTCGAAGGGGTACCAACAGGGGTTACAAGGGTGGCCAACAAATGTGCGCTTAAGTACCACTTGTATTTCCTGCGTGTATGACTCCCCAACCGCGGGTTTATGTGTGTAATGAAAGATCTATGTAGCTTTAAGACACCAGAATACGTCTCTACCCTGAAAAAATTTTACCCACAATTTTATGTCGAGGAAGATGCTTTGATACCACTTGTACTATTCCAGATATAAAATAGTATGGAGAACATAAATATTTTAGCTAAAAATGGCAGAGAAACAATGATATAACCAGAACAATACTAGAATAATACCAGAATAACACCATAAAGAGCACTTTGATTACTGATAACAATGTTCACTTGCCTCTTCGATGGGGCAACCTCTAGCAAAGCATAGCTCTATTACAATAATATCCAAGACAAGATTTATTATACCCTCTACTCCTATTTATGCTAAATATATCTATCCAAAATAACAATCTAGAGGAAAATCCTTCTAGAAGCGAAAGATTCTATTAGGTCTTCTTACATTTGACTTATTCTTCCTTGTTACTAGGCCTTATTAATATTGGCCTTTATTACATGGAATTATATTATTCTACCTACGTGAGGGATTAGGGAGGTTAGGTCCCTAACATTGACATAGGATATTGAACATAACAATTACATGCAAACAGACATAAACGAGACCTCATACAATTGTCGATTCCTGCCTAAAGAGATTTTCTCTAGAGCCTATTTTTTTTTCAATTAAGCTCTGTGTGACTTCTGCGCTTATCGAACATTGCCTTGTCCTGCACCTTGTCTTTATCGATTCTCCTCCAATCTCAAACAATCAATCTCATGACGAAGCCTCGAATCAATTTTCTTCTTGAATCAAATAAATAAATCCTTACTCTGATTTGTTTTAGACCTTCGAAAAATTGGATCGAACCTAGACCAAACAAAAACATGATAAATTTCAACGTCACGTGTTAAAGTTAGACGTTCTTGCTTAAATTCTTCATCCGTGGTCGAACATAAAGGATATTTTCAAAAATTTAACATCGTTTCAGTTAATACTAAAGCTAAATTTGTTTTTGTATTAAAGCACAACAATTACCTTAATACAATAACAATTACAACATACCATTTGATAGTCCCCTATATAGGAGTGGTAGTGGTAGGAGGTGTCTAATGGCGACATCTAGTGGGGTAGGTAGGTGGAAAGAGACTGCGGTCTAAGGTGTAGACTGCTTAGAGTCTAGGGCTCCAGATGTCAGGTGTTGGATTCTACACGGAGAGATGGAGGATGACCTCTGGTGGAGTCAGGGGGGTATCTTTAAATCATACGGGGCGTACATATAAGACATAAAGGTTTACTAGCATTCATTATTGAAGGTTGATGACAAGATAAACTTAGTGAGAGGAGAGGTGGACTCTCGGTTCGATCTAGGGGCAGATGGCGAGATGTGGCGAAAGCCGTGCGTTTCAAACTTTTTGGGCGCCATTGACGAGATATTCGCTCGAGAAGCGGAACGTGGTCGAGGGCTTAGTGATCATGAACCAAGTGGAAAGGTTGAGTGTGAACGACGATTAGGGAAGGAGGAGCTGACCGAGCAGAGGCTTGAACTCTTGCACTCGATGTCAAAGGGAGACTGCGGGGTTGAATTTTTTAACGAAGTGCAAGCTAAGTCACTGCTTGGGATCCCATGTGGACGGAAGGCCAAAAGGGAGGGACTGGTGTTTAAGCCATCAAAAGAAACTGTCATGGTGGGTATTGTGGGTAAGGAGGATGGCACACTTTACTGTGTGAAGAACATAATTAACATTGATACATAATTAAATCATACTGGTAGTAAAGCTTGGAAAGTAAGGAAGCGACAGACCTCGGTAACCCTAGGCCAAGATATTGGGATGAAGCCAGTGGAGAGGTTTTTGGAGATGGGCATGGTAGACAAATTTGGTTATGGCGCGATTCAGCCAGGGATATCGACAAGTGGGTAGAGACCACCTGGGGCACAGTGGTGGGATATAAAGCAGAAATATTGGTTCTTGTTAAGGGTTGGTTTTGTTTCTTGTTCCAAACAACTGAGGATGCAGAACGTGTATTAAACAGGGTGTGGGTGGTCAAGTCAGGAAGCTTCATGCTAAAAAGGTGGCACATAGCCTTTAACCCAGTAAAGGAGTCTATGAGATTTCAACATCTGTGGGTACTATTGCCCAAGTGTCCTTTGGTATTTTGGAATATCGAAGCTTTCACAGTGATCAGGAACACCATTGGGAAGTTTATACACATTGATTCGATACAGTTGACTGGATCTGACAGGAGGATGGGGCGCATTCTTGTGGAAGTGGATCTCAATGATGGGTTACCAGATCAGATTGAAGTAATATGGTGCAACAAAATTTTCAAGCAGAGATTGGATTATGCCGACGTTCCCTTCAGATGCTCGAAATGTAAAGAAATCGGTCATCTACGACACTGTTGTATTCGAGCAAGTTCATGAATTGATGGAGTAGTTGAAGTGGACGATTCATAGCCACAAAAGCCTTTGATTAACACCAATTCTGAAGATTTGGTTAGACTGGTTGTGGACAACGATTATAGTAGTGGTAAGAACTCTACATTAATCCCATTTAATAAATCCTTCATTTCTGTTGATTTAAATAATGGATTATCTGGAGGGGGTGAGGGATACAATCGTAATTGCTTAGGGGGGATAAGGGGAACTGTTTGTGAGATTCCAACTCCATATTTGGAAGGGGGCGATAGGGATGTTAGCAGGGAGGGGTCTGTGGAGTTTGTAGAAGAGACGTTATGCTCTGGGAGGGGTGGAAATGGGGACAACTTGGGGTGAGCTTCCAATAAACACCTGTGTGAGTGCTGCTCTAGATGTGCTAGGTTGTCTGGTGTGTGAGGGGGGATTCAATACTAGCTTCAGAGAAGGAGGAGGGGAGGGAAGGGGGAAGTAATTCTGTAAATCACACATGTCCACTGAGTTCACAGGTTGGATGTGGGTCGGGGGGGCATAATTTTTGGAACTGACAAGGAGGATTTGTGATGGAGGCAAGGATCCTGGATGAATTGGAAGGAGGGAGGGCTTTCAAACCGATACACACGATGTTTGGGTGTAACACAGGTGACTGTCGGACGAACATAAGTGAGGAGCTAGATACAAATCCGATTACATTGGAGGAAGTAGAGGATGTTCTTAAGAACTATATTCCTTCCTATAGGGAGGTCCTCAATCAGAAACCATTGCAGATCTTTGAAGGGGGGGCACCCCTTTTAAAGATAGATGGTTCGAGTGAGAAGGCAGAGGGCTCTAAGGGGGTTCTTCCTAGCATTGCAGGGGGTAAGGATACTTTACTAAAAGAGGTAGTTTTCGGAGGGCTGAAAAATGATTTTTCGCCATTAAAAACTAGGTGCGCTAGAAAACTTGAGATGGATAAGGAAAGCGTAGGTGTGGAGAAAGTACTATTTACTGAAGGACCACGGGCACTTAGAGCGCAGAAAGCCCTGGCGAGGGTTAAAAGATGATCCTAGCGACTTTAAATATTAGGGGGGTGGGGGGACTTACAAATAAATTAGACCTCAAATGATTTCTTGACGAGGTTAAACCTGATATTCTGTTTATCCAGGAAACTATGGTGAGTGAGGCAAAAGCAATGGTGTTATTTACAAATTTATTACCAAATTGGTGTTTGTGCGGGGTGGACTCTACTGGGTTGTCAGGAGGATTATTATTAGCATAGAACCCACATGTAGCTGATTTTAATGCTTTCTTAACCCCTGTAGGTATTTTGCTGGAAGGATCAGTAAAAGAAGTTACAATCATTAATAGTTTGAAGTTGTTGAATTGTTATGGGCCCTATATTGATAGAGACACTTTTTGGGAGTCTCTAAAGGATGAGGGTTTATTTAATGAACCCAATCTTATTGTAGGGGGTGATTTAAACTTCACCACCTCAAGTAGGGAGGTATGGGGTGATAGTGTCAGATCGGATCCTCTCCAATTCTATTTCAGTCAGTTGATTCAAGAGGGGGGGATGGTCGATATGGAGCCTATAAAATTACTTCCTATTTGGAGAAATGGTAGATGTGGTAAGGATTCCATTGCTAAGAGATTAGATAGGTTCTTATTGATTGAGAGGATGATATCTACTGGTCTAAGATTCAGATCTTTGGTTTGTAATCACAAGATCTCGAACCACATGCCAATGATCCTTCATCTAGAACAAGATACAAAAATTGCCAACTATCCCTTTAAATTCAACTGTATATGGATTGAGGATTCGGAGTTTGTGGATTTAGTAAAATCTAAGTGGAATGATCTTTTGGGAGCAGAATCACTAAATCATATGGATTCTTTGGTGAAAAAACTTAAATTATTAAAGTCTTTAGTGTCCCCTTGGGAAAGAAGGAAAAAGGCTGAAGCAAAGGCTGAACTCGATCAGCTAGAAACTGACCTGGATGATTTTTATTCAGATTTCCCTTGGGGAAGTGTTCATGAGGATTTAAATGCCACAATAGAAGATAAGGAAAATATAAAATTATTTTTGTTAAAGCGGGAAGAGGTGACCTGGAGGCAAAAAAGCAGGGTGAGATGGCAGGCAATAGGTGATAGGAACACAAAGTTTTTTTATGCCTACGCAAATTCTCGAAAGCTGAATAATACTATCTGGGATATTACAAAAGAGGATGGTTCTGTTATTAAAAAGACTATAGATTTACAAAAGGAAGTGGTCTCTTACTTCGAGAAAGTATTCAAGGCACATGATAATATTGCAATTTCTGATCAACTTGCGGTATTAAAGAATTACCCGAGGATATTCTCTTTAGAAGAAGGGTTAAAAGTAGTTGAGCCAGTTACTCTTGCAGAAATACTAACTACCTTAAAAGGTTTTAAGGATTCAAAAAAGCACACGACCTGATGGTTGGACGGTGGAGTTCTTCCTAGCTTTTTTTCATCTTTTGGGTGAAGACATCTTAGGATTGGGGGAAGAGTCCAGGACGATGGGTAGGGTGTTAAGGGCTTTAAATGCTACTTTTGTAGTGCTTATCCCTAAGAGTGATAAACTTGACTCCTTAAGAGGGTTTAGACCAATTGCACTTTGTAATTTGCTTTATAAGATTATAACGAAGATCATACCAGTCAAAATTAAAACTTCACTTTATGTGGGTATTTCAAAGGAACAATTTGGGTTTCTAGAGGGCAAACAAATCACAGATGCAGTTGGAGTTGTACAAGAGGCTTTGCACAACATAAAGGTTAAAAATATTAAAGCACTGGTACTAAAAATGGATTTAATAAAGGCAAATGACAGAGTAGACTGGGGCTTTCTCAGGCTGGTTTTATTACAAATTGGTCTAAGTCTGGAGGCAATAGACTAGATTATGGGGTGCGTTACTTCTACAAACTACGCGGTTTTGATCAATGGTAAACCAACAAATTTCTTCAAGAGTTCTAGGGGCCTAAGACAAGGCTGCCCATTATCACCTTTATTATTTCTTTTTATTGTGGAAGGATTAAGTAGACTTTTACTTGAGTAGGTTGATGCAAAGAACATTGTAGGTATTCTAGTAGCCAGAGGTATTAGAATAACACACCTTTTATTTGTGGATGATGTTGTTCTGTTTGGGATTGGTAGCAAGTCTGAATGGGAAACTTACAAAAAGGTTTTGGATATATTCTGTAAGGCAACGGGCATGGCATTCAATATTCAGAAATCGATCTTTCTAGAAGCAGGATGGGAAGTCGAACAACTTGATTGGTTGAAAGAGTTGTTACCATTTGAAGTAAGATATGTTGATGAAGGGTTTAAGTATTTGGGATTCCACATAAAACCAAATTGTTATAGTCGTGCTGATTGGGTGTGGCTAGAGAAGAAATTTGAGAAAAGAATGGTACATTGGACACATAGGTGGCTCTTCTTAGGTGGAAGGGTCACTTTAGTGAAGGCAGTGTTGGAAAGTATCTCTGTAAATTGGTTATCATTGGCCAAGATACCAAAAAGTGTTTTGAACAGAATAAGACAAAGGATGTTTAGCTTTCTGTGGATAGGTAAAAAAGATAAGGAAGGTATGCATTTGGTTAGCTGGAAAAGGCTTTCAAAACCAAAAAAGAATGGTGGTTGGGGCATAAAAAATATCTTTACATTTGGCAAAGCATTGGCAGCAAGCAGTCTATGGCGATGTTTGATGATGCCAGGTCTGTGGCATGAGGTTATTATTAAAAAATACCTCCAAAAGAAGACCATGGAAGAATGGTTTAAACTAGAAAAAATTTCTAGTACTGGATCCTCAAAATTCTGGAGAGCTCTAACACTTTCCTTACCTGTTATCTTTGATTGGCTGGCTTGGAAGATTGGAAATGATAAGATAGTTCGATTAGGAGTAGATCCTATTGTGGGTTATCATAATTTTTACAAACTTTCAACTAATCTTACATTGGCATTGAAGGCACAAGGTATAACTTACTTGGCACAGGCTAGAGAGGGTTATGTGGAAGACACCGCTCATAATTGTTGGAAACAGACTGAAATTCTGGGACTGGAAGGTGATATAAAACATGAATGGATTAATTATACAAAGGAGTTAAGGGGAGCGAGAATATATTTGAATGAAGAAAAAGATGCTTTGGTATGGTCTTGGGATACAAAACTAGAACATGTAAGTGCAAAACATGCTTATAAGGCACTTCAGGTGGAGGAGAGGGTTGAAGAAACAAAGTTTTGGTACACAAAACTTTGGAACTGATAGTTACCCTTAAAAATTCAATTGTTTATTTGGTTATTATTAGAACAAAAGATACTCACGTGGGAAATTCTGAAGAAAAGAGGTTTCAATGGTCCAAGTAAGTGTGTTCTGTGTGGGATATTTGAGGAAACAATAAGTCATCTTTTTATTGAATGCAACTTTATTAAATCCATTTGGATCACAGTTACAAAGGACTTAAACACTCACAATGAATGGGAAGGCAAAGAGATGGAGGACTGCTTTAAAAATTGGATTTTGAAAAAGGACAATAGGGAAGAAATCCCCTGCATTATTTGTTGGGAGGTGTGGAAACATAGGAATCTAATCATTTTTTAAAATGCCTTTCCTAGTATGAGCAAAGTTTGCTCATGCATCTTGTTAGAATATAGAAGATTGTGTGCTTGTTTTAGGCCGAAGTCACCCTCCGATCACCTTAACCTTGACTGAGAATTACTCTGAAAGCAAACCCTAGGCTAGATAGCCAAACAAGGTGTAGCGCATCTTCCTCCAAGGATGACACACCAACAATAGCTGATCAAATAGTACAAACCCTAGCCAAGAGATAGTCCAAGCCAACACTGAAACTGGTTGTTGTAGCAGCTACACCTGCAGCTATCCTCCACACGTGTGCACCAAA
>ML780711.1:957397-977972 GCA_009831015.1 Picea engelmannii | reverse complement strand
ATATAATATATATAACAATTGAAAAAATTTACAAATAATTTTTTTTTTTATCTAAAGTCAAACATTTACAAATAAAAAAAAAACAAAAAAAAATTGATCTAAAGTTAATCATGTTTGACTTGTGATAGATCGTTATATATCTCAAATTTGGCTAAAAACCAACAAAAAGAACAAGTTAAAACCCTCAACACTCGTGATTCCAATGTACTTTAATGAGTACTATGTAGTTCCCACCAGAGTTTCTGAAAGTGCGATGTTCCGTGCAAATCTCTTCTTTATGGTGCGAGTTATAAATTATTTTAACTTGGCAACGATGATCAATGTGACCACCAAAAAAGTGGAACTTCCAAGGACGACACTCACCCAACATAAATGTATTAAAATAAAAAATTGTACCAATATATATGTGCCTGTGCCTGTCCTTATATTATATAATCTGATATATACTCGTTTTAAATATGTATAGCCACGTAACTTGATATGTCAGATAATGTATTTAAGTTTGTTTTGTGCTTTTTATAGTTGAATAGCTTTAGGCAGGAGATCAGTTAGTTGGAACTTGATATGTCAGACAACGTATTTAAGTTTGTTTTGAATAGCTTTAGGTAGGAGATCAGTTAGTTGGTTGGTGAGTGTAAGATTTAATCCCATCTAGTTATTGATTCAAATTCTCTAGTTACTGATTCAAATTTTGTAAAAACCTTTGTGACACCTCAACCTTCCATTACAGTCCCTCTTTAAGTTCATCCATTCATGAAAAAGAAAACAAAGTTCTAGAGAGACGAAGGGGTAATGTAGAGGGTACGGGACACTGGTCATAGAGGAACATGATGGGAAAGATCACGAGATTGAGGGCCCAAAATGGGAGCATATCGTACTCTTCTATTGATCCCTTCACTTTTATCCGCTAGATTCCAAAAAGAGAAGGTAAAACTGTGGACGAGCTTATGGAAACTCAAAGCGATTTTAAGACCTGCCTAGAATTTTGAAGCTTTGAAGTTACATCTTTTGGTTTGAAATTTTGCACATGTGGAAAGATTCGACAAGGGACTTGTTACTTCAATGGTTAAGAGAATTATTTTCCAAGAGCACATGAGATTAGCCAAAAACTTCCAATGAGGACAACATAAGAGAAAATATTTTTTCATTTCAGTTTAACATTAGGTATTAGCAGTTTACATTTATGTTGGCTATAACGCTTCATTTTTTTTTTTTATGTTTTTTTAATGATTTTGGTTTAGATTGGGCTTCTATAATTTTGATTAACTAAAAACTGCGGTATGAGTATTTTTTATGGAAATTTTAATTTATTTACAATGCTAAATGTTAAAATTGTAATTTTAACCACTATTAATAAATATAAAATATTGAAATTTACTATTAATCAACTCAACAAAATTACAACGTGTAGGTGTGACAACCTGTACAAGGTAATTTTGTTTACATTGCAACTTGCCCTCGAGGCATGGGTTAAATTTGAGGAGTACTTACCCATTTTTTCCTTATTTAATTGTTAAATACTATCAATTTTAAAATCTACAAGTAAGTGATGGGTTCTACTTAAATTTTAAAACTATCAGATTGATAGGCAACTTAAAAATTTACAAGTATATATATATATATATATATATATATATATATATATATATAACAGTTCTAAGAATTAGAAAGTTGACCAACTGATTAATATGTTACAAATATTTTACACTGGGTCTTTGGGCGTGCTGGAAAAAGTCCATCTCCATTATTTATCACATCATGCAAACTCTAAGATAAGTAATAGTTCCAAGAATTAGAAAGTTGATTTGTCATGTAAACTTGTAAAACATGCAATCACAACTCACTGCCACCTAGTTATACATCCTATCTCATAAGATACACATCATGCTCACGAGTTATAAATCCTATCTCCATCGATGATCTCATAGACTGAATCTTGAAGGCCAAGAGGGAAGAAAATATCAAGGGTTATAAATCTCAGTGCACTTATTATGGGAAAAAAAGATCAAGCCTATAAATCTCAGTGCACACATTGCATCCATAGTGAGTCTTTGGACATTCTAGAAAAAAACATATCTCCATAGCATCATGCAATCTTATAAGGTGAAAATTGAAGGCTTAGAGGGAAGAAAATATTGATATTTTAGAATACTGCTCAGTGTCTGCATGCAACGTCAGAGAGGTAAGACTCATGGATATTTGGTATATTATGTTTTTTGATGCAAGCATTGTCATGTTTTTATTCGGTATATTATGTTTTTTGATGCGAACATTGTCATGTTTTTATTGTTTGAACTTTTGGAATTTGTGATTGTCTGGGGTTCTTGGAAATTATCATGCTCTTGTATTAAAAAAAGTTAAAGAAATAATAATACATAATATTTAAATGACAATTCATGTGAAGGGCGAGGGTAACTTTAAAAAGAAACTAGTCATAAAAAGTTTACTTGATGGGTCAAATTTATACCCTCCTGGAGGTTTGAAACGGGGACTCTGGCAATGGACAGAGTGACAACGTCCTGATATTGCACCAATAACAATACACCACATTTAATTAGCAGTTTCGAATCTCCCTGAGATTGCACCATTAACAATGCACCACACTTAATTAGCAGTTTCGAGTTTTGATTCTACACTGATTACAATACACACTGATTGCGCATATACTATATGTAGATTTTGACCTTGTACAATATATACTGCAAACCAATTTTTACTAAAAGAACATAAAATATACAATGGAAAATACAAACATTACACAAATATTTTCCCCCTGGAAACCCAAACCGGGAAAACCAACATATTCTATATTCATTCATGTGATACATTGTTTACAATAAAAATATACATATAGGAGCCAACAACATCCAAAACCCTAACCCAATGACATGGATTAGTAAACAACCCTAATTCCTTAACCGGAAATAGAAAACCATCAACAAAAACCATGTGCCGAAAAACCGTCCAACAATGGACATGAAAATCGAGGCAACACGAAAAATGAGGCAAAAATGTGACATGTTTCTTGAGGCAAAAACAAATTTCTCGGGGGTGTTGCCACCGAACCCCAGCGTAGGGGGATGTCGCCCCCTTGCACCCTCCCTCAGACCCCCAATGTGCCCGAAGCAATGTAGACACTACTGCTCATGCAAAGAATATAACACATACCCAACACTATCTTGATTGCCACATTTAATTAGCAGTGCATTTAGTGGAAAATGATGGGTGTGAAATTGAAAACAAGTTTGAATTGACCTTGTTCAAACATATTTCATCACTTGCTGCATAGAAGGAACCTTGGAGGCCGACTTTACAGTGCAGAGATACCCAATTCTCAAGGCATCCCACGTTTGGATTTATAGGAGCATCGTTGAAAAGTTTTGGGTTCAATGCACTCATGCCATGCTTTTGTTTCATGAAAAAAAGAAACCTAAATAATGAAATTCCCATTAAACCCATCAGGAAAACCACCATTACAATCGATTATAATGATGCAAACCCAAAACTATAGACAACAATGTTTGCACATTCAAAGGGAATGAATGGATTTAAGGGCAACTAACCATTTGCAATGATTGTGATGTGTTTTATTGCTAAGATGAAATATTTATGAATTATTGGTAAAAGCACTCCCAGTGGAAAACTAAAAATGGCATAAATATGGCTTTCCATCATCGACGCTGGAATTGTGTAAAGTAATCTCAGAATGTGAGATGGTTAGGACCAAGTTATGATTAAGGGGGAGTCTAACATGCCAATGAACCATGTAGGTGAAAAGGATTCATAGAGAAGTTGCGAGTACAAAGGTTACCCATGTATCTTGGTAGATGGATTTCTTTTTATATGGACATCAATAATAAGTTTCCCCAAGTCAAGATCAAGGGGGAGGATTCCTAGAGAACTAGTGAGTATAGAGGTTACCCATGTATCTTGGTAGATGTATTTATTTTTATATGGACATCAATAATAAATTTCCCCAAGTCAATTTTAAGTAGGAGATTGTAAAGAGTCAAACCAGTAGGTCAACGATGGTGGTTTTAGGGCCCATGGTTTTGATATCCCGTTGTATTGTGCCCGTGGATTGGATGTAATAGAGCCTATTTAAAGGCTCAAGATCTCCATTGTAATATGCTTTGATTGGTTGAACTTTGGACTTGCTTGGTCAATTTGGCCAAGACTAATAGATCTATTAAAAGCTGGTTTTCTTGGTCTTGGGTTTCAAGGATAAATCATGGTGTCATGTGCTTGATATTTTTCTTGTGCCTATTTTTAATCTCTCTTATTCCTAAAAAGTAGTATGAGAGGAGGTATAGCATTCACTCCCTCATGGGAGGGCCTAGGGATATGGAATCTTGTGACATTAAGGTGAGACTATATTGTTTTGAGAGTGATATGTTTGTCCATCCATTTGTTGTAATTGATGTAGTTTCTACGTGGAAGGAGAGGAGCCATCGTTTGAGATCGAGACACTGCGAGCAAGAAGAAACCATCATCAAAGGAAGAACATGAGTCGATTTTGTAAGGCTCAGTTGTCGAGTGAGTGAGTTGTCATGCTAAAAGAAGAAGTTGCCATTTAGAGAAGACTTTCCCCTTCGAAGGAACCACAATTGCTAAAGAGAAGATCACTAAGTATAGATATATGATATCCATGCTAGATTTGTTGAGAAGGAATGAAGGAGAGTATATCCATCATTGTGGAGAGGAGAAGCCACTTGTGGGGAAACATGATTAGTGTCTCGGTTAAAGCCATAATTTTGAAAGGGAACATTGAGCTATTCAGATCCTGAGTATTATAGCATCCATTATGTGATCATGAAAAGCACTACCTACAGCGTCAACATTCTTCTCTTAAAGACACTTAGTGGGAAAAAATCCATCAATCTGTAGTAAAAGGAAGAGGTGTTGACAGTGGAAATACAACTAAAAGAGAGAGTCTGAGAAGCAAGCGAGGAGGTGGATTCGTTCAAGAAGGAATGCACATATGTGAGCAAGTAGGTATTTAATGGAGCTAAAATGTGAGATGGAAGCACTGTATAACCGAAGATTCTGGAGTGCATGAATGTTGGGCTTGTAGAAATCATTAACAACTTCAAAAAACTAAGGAAGGTGCCCATAGGGTTAAAATCTCCATAATTAAGGGTCTTTGTGATCATGGATTCACACTTGGTTGCAGATGACCACTACGGTAGCCATGGTAGTGAAGAATAATTGCTACAATCTTGAAGCTACTGATTGCGGGAATACTAACAAAGAGGCCTCTGTGGCCTTTACATTGACCTACTAAAGGAAAGTCATCTTCCAGAGAGAGGGACAAAGTATTGTGGTATGGTTATGGTGGTATTTGCACTGGCAAGGAAGAATGTTGCCAAGAGTATCACACAGAGACCAAGGATCCCCAATAGTATGTCAGTTTTCTTATGTCACCTTTGAACCAAATGTGGGTAGGTGAATAGCTCATTGCGATGTGAAGTCGCAGGAGGTGGCATTGGATTTGGTCATAGATACTACACTTGATCTAAATTAAAGGAAGCGTCTTTAAATGAAGAGGCAAAGAAGAAGCGATGGTGAGAAGAATTGAGAATGATCTTAGTTTTGTAATTGGCTTATGTTTTGGGTACATGATAAGGCTAATATTTGTGTTGTTATAAAGCATTTTGAATGCTCTTTTCGCCTAAGTTAAAACAATGTAACAATGCATATGCGAGAATTAAGGAGTGCATGATCAATTGTATCCAACACACCGTAATTGTTTGGACCCAGTTGGAAATCCTAGCCTTAGGCAGATTGTATTCTCCATGCTTCTTGTAAGTCATGTTATTTAGACATACATGTAACATTACGAGGGTGGAAGGTGTACTCGTATGCTAGCTTGATGTTTGATTTGGAGAAATTATATCTTCGATTAAGGGGGAATGTGTGAATTAATCTCAAAATGTGAGATGGCTAGGACCAAGTTATGATTAAGGGGGAGTCTAACATGTTGATAAAGCATGTAAGTGAAAATGATTCCTAGAGAACCGATGAGTACAAAAGTTGGTACCCAGGTATCTTGGTAGATGGATTTGTTTTTATATGGACACCAATAATTAGTTTCCCCAAGTCAAGTTCAAGGGGGAGATTGTTGGGTTAAACTTGACTTGATGAAAGAGTCAAATGAGCAGGTCAACAATGGTGGTTTTCAGGTCCATGGTTTTGGTGTCCCACAATATTGTGTCAGTGAATTGCATGTAATAAATCCTATTTAAAGGCTCGATATCTCCATTGTAAGATGTCATGCTAATTGGCCAGTCTTTGGTTTGGTCGGTTTGGACAGGACTAATAGATCTATTAGGAGTTGGTTTTCCTAGTTTTGGGTTTCTAGGATAATCATGGTGTCATGTGCTTGATATTTTTCTTGTGCATGTTTTTAATCTCTCTCTTATTTAATAAGAATCAGGAATGAGGAAGATGAAGGAATTTTTGTTACGTCTGAGAAGTCTTGCAACTTCTCAAATGATCGTGTCGAGGCTTCTTGAAGGCATGCTCTTCGACCCTTTTTTGGTGAAATCCAAGACATATTTGAGGTGCAAGATCCTTTCAACATTTCATGCTCTTTTTCCTTTTCCTTTCCTTATGATCTTTATGTTGGTTGTATTGTTCTGTTTGTTGCTAACATGATTACATATGGGTTCTACAAATTATTTTTTGTTGCAATGAGTTTTAGTAACAATCTTTCCTGCTTTATTTTATATCATATGAGCTTTTAGGAGCATAATTTCAAATAAAAAAAGTTTTGAATAAGGTCTTGAGTTTGATTTTTTGGTTATTTTGTATTGTTTATTACATCAACATGCTAGAGATGACATCTCAATCTTGTATGTTTTCTTTTGGTAATCATTTGAGTCTCGATCCGACTGCATTTCCTCTTAATCATTTTCATATACTACTACGATGTCAAATGCATACTATATTTGGGGTAGTTATATATGGTTTCCTATCTCAAATAATTACATCATCATCAGAAAAACATATTTATGTATATGGCTTGGAAGGCTGCCCATTTTTAGGTCTAGTAAATAGGGATCTTCTTTTTGGAGTTAAATTGTGTTGACGATATATTTCCCCCATGACTTTGGGTCAAGTCACAGTAGATAGAGACCGGATTGAGAAGGCTGAAATCTTCCCTAACAAACAAATGTGCAAATTGAAAAATAACTACTTTTTGCTAGGAGAGAGTAGGGAAAGAGAGAAGGAGAAAGTGTGCACCTTAAACCCTTCTTTTGATGTCGATCCTCGCTCCTGCTTTTCAAAGCGCTCCTGACTTTTTTCGCAACAAGCCTGTAAAATGAAATCAAGACAAATTATGCAATGAGGTAGTTACGTAATCAAGTAGTGCATATATCATGTATTGCATCCAAAGCAAGTATGAAGAATGATAACATACAATTATTGCAATGAACACAAAATTGGAGGGAAAGAGAACTCTCATATTAACACCAAATATCAAAGCTAGTTACAACCTGAATCGCTTCCGGCGTTGCTTCAAATCCAACTTCACGAGTTTTTCAACAGATCCTTCAAGCATCTACTCATTGATGAGGCTCTTCCTTGAATAGCCCAATAAGGATAAGGAGACACATTATGACTATATAAGAAGGAAGAAACACTGGAAAAGGAGTTTTCAGGTTGGGGGATGATACTCAGAGGATAAAAGGAATAGGGAAGCTTGCTAGATTTCAACAACATAACCTTGCACCAAAAGAGTTGTCCCCATTCTATCCCTCAATGGTGCTTTTATATCTTCCCCAAGGGGTTAGAGAAGTTGGAATCTATTTTGTAAGGACAYGGGGACGTTGGGAAACAAGCCCAACTGAAAAACCTGCTCGGAAACTCAAAATTATTTTATTTTTCATTATTTTTTGGGGCATTCACAGGTTTTACACTGACAAGTCGTAGATGTCCGCGCTCTGCATTAAAGGAGCCCGCAAATATGCAATACCCTTGTTTCCCCTAGCTTGTAATTAATCATTAGTTATGATTACCATGCTATGGCAAGTGAACAATGTAATGTATTATTGTCTAGACTGCAAATAATTAGCTGTGGGAGGGTGAAGCCTTGAAGTACTGGCCATGATATCACTAGAGAAAAAAGAGTGAGGAAACTGTGGAGAGGGTTCATTATGTCAAAATGACCCAAATTTCTCCTTGCTGAAATAATAAGCCTCATCCTAATCCCAAGGAGAAATCAGTTAATAAGAAAAGGACCGGTGGTTGAACAATCAACTACCCCAATGAATGAAAGCATGGAGGGTTTGGCTGGGGAGACATAAAAATGTCAACTCAAAGTACCACAGGCGACAATTTTTCCTGCAAGCCCAGACTGATCCGAGTTTCCTTTTGACAAAAGGAACGAGACAGGTCCAGAACCTTCAGGAGGAGGAGAAAGGCATGCAAGACTACGTACGAAGATAAACAAGAAGGAGACACACCAGGAGGGGAATGCACAACCCGAATATGCAGAAGGAAAGAGGAAGAGTGTGTGAGACTCTCCAGATAAGAAGAAGAATTGGAAGCTTGATAAGCTGTTCTACTTACTAGAGAGAACAAGAGAAAGGATTTCTGAGAATTTGTAGAAAACATGACCTGAGTAGAAGATCACGAGCTTGATGTTGAGGGAGCATTTGATAAACCTCACAGATGTTGTGACAAAGAGAGAGCTTCTTCGAGGAATTGCAAGAGTTGTTGTGACAAAGAGAGAGTCTCTGAGAAACTGCAAAAGTTCCTTAGTGATATCATGGCTTGGCATAGGGGTGGATAGATTGCTAAGAATGAATGCCTCTAAGCCTATGGTTGGGTGGAAAGGTGAACACCCACAGTCAGTTGGTCGACGATCGATTGTAATAGATAAGTATTTCATTTTCCCTATGCACTTGGATTAAAATGCATGATTTGAATGTTTGTAATTGTGCTTCACGTGAAATTAATGGTTATAATGCTTATTGCTCTTCTATAAGCCATTGTATTTGAATGGGCGTAAGGTGACAAGCTTGGCCTCTGAGCTGGTTCGAAATACCTCACCCTTTTTTGAACTTAATTTCTATGAATTGGAGGGCGCTCCCTTCGAACCAGTTGTCCAAGAAACCATGGGCTCATGCCCATGGCCTTAATCCAAATCTTGGCTAAGAGTTAAAGAGTGTAGCATCTAGTGCTTGACAAAGTTCCACAGGACCAGGTCCATGGAACCCTTCGCTACATTGAAAAAGGAGCTAAGCCGTTCGGGACTGCGAGAGTTTGGAACTACGGGGTGTGAACATGACAACATCCAAATGTGCTAAAGGTGACCTATCGAACCGGTAACTTGATGGATGACCGACATCTGGCGGTCAGTTACTCGTAAACATGGGATTTGTCCCCTTGCTAAACCCCAATCATCTTCTCGATCATGAAGTAACACAAGGCGTAGATCTTAGGGTATTCAAGATATCCTCTGACTGATGGATCAATGTCGTGGTCAGTCCGACATTGACCACTTCAAGAGAACATAGGTGTTATAACACCAAAACCCCCGAATGTCGGAGTTGCAAAGTATTGTGGGCCGTCGATCTATAGATCCTTCAGAATCCCTCTCGGCCGTCTGATTGCGGGGATGTGCGTATCACGTCAAGAGAAAGTGGGGGTCCATGTGTCGAGCAACGATGATGCCATGTGTGGCAGCTTTGTAGCAGAGCAAAGAGATGTCGATGACCTGAGGCATGTGCCATGTATCTTGCCAGTGTGTTTCGAGTTCACAAGTGTCTCTCTAGGAGTGGCCTAATACTGAGACCGAGGGACCCTTGAGCTAGAGTTGTGAGTTGTTAATCTGGGGAGTCCATTGAGAACCCCTCCCAACCGTTCGATCCACCAGTGGAAGGATTCACATGTAGCACTTCGACAAATATCAACTTTGGGAGAAAAGGAGTATTAAGCGGGTAGAACTCCCGAATGTCGAACTCGAGAAGTGACACAGACCGTAGATCTAGGGATACTTTGGGATCTTCCCTGACCATTGGATCTATGCCACAGTCAGTCCAACGTTGACCACTTCGGGTGAAAAGGAGTGTTAAGCGGAAGGAATCCTCGAACGTCGAACTCGCGAAGTGACGCAGACCGTAGATCCGAGGACGCTTCAGGATCTCCCATGACTGTTAGATCTATACCGTGGTCAGCTCGACGCTGACCACTCCTGGAGCAAAGAGAAAGTTACACAGTGGATTCCCCGAACGTCGAAGTTACGAAGCAATGGAGGCTGTAGGTCTATGGATCTATGTGAACACATCTCGACCGTGAGATCTAAGGGGTGTTGGAAGGCTGTCGGTTCGAAGTGACGTGGCACGTTGACGTCACCTAGGGTGACGTGGAGGCATGTTCGACGTGCCTTGTGTTGATGCCCAAAAGCACAACGTAGTGTACCTGCATGCAAATTGGTTGCAATGCCTTATTATTTATGCATAATTAATAATATGCTAGATAGGTGGGACCCCGTGTGTGAATATGTTGAAGGATGACTTATCTCTTACGTGCTCATGTCTTGGTTGCGAAACAAGCTCTATAGTTTATTTTCTCGAAATTACTCTTTAAAATAAAATGGAAAACAACAGGCTTATTGGCGATTTGATTAAAAGAGAAATGGTATTGCTTTGATGATCATCATGGTTATATTCTAATGAACATAGATTGAATGAGAATTTAAACTCCATACTTGAAGTTGTATATGGTTATGACATTGTGTTACTATGGTTTAGTGTTAGAGGGTTATGCACCATTGTTTAAATTTAAAAGTCATATGTTTGGGGCACGGTTTCCCTAGCAAGTGTGGACATATAATATATTGGTGCAAAAAGGGTTGGCAAACACATTAAGTTTGAAAACATAGTAAATTGGTGGCGTATCTGACTTTCATTGAATTTGGTATGACTATGGTGGATTATGCACTGTATGTGCTAGCGCGCTCGTAGTGGGTTATGGGTGATGGAGTAAATGTGGATGTGACGTACAATAATTGCACGTCACTCTAACTTACCTTGATGGTCGTCACCCTTGCTATGTTCGCATTTGGTAATTTTTTTTGGGTTGGCATTGCCTTCGCGTTGTTCGGCCTTGGAAGAAATAATCAGGTTTTGTTGATTCTCTTTGGCATTTTGCATCTAGGTATGAATTTTCTTGCTGCTCAATCCATGAATTATTGCTCTGCTCATTAATTTAATCAGAAGTTGGCTCTTGCATTCGCTTACAGCCTGTGTTTTTCCAAAGTTTATGGCATGTGGTTTTTCGACTGGGTAATGGTTTTCGAATGAAGTAAATCTTTGTTAGCGTTTATGTGCTAACTAATTCACAGTTGAATGTTTCTCTCTGTCGAATGAAATTATGGTTGTTTTGTTGATCTACATGTAGGAAAAAGTTGTGGTGGAAGTGGCCTGGGTTTGACTCATCTCTGGTTATTCGATGTTTTCTTGTCTCTCTGATATAAAAATGGTGTTATTGCGTGCCTATGGATTTTTTGTAACCCATGTCTGTCGATTATTTGTATATATCATGGGTATATTTGCTTGCAGCCACCATAAAAGGTTTGTGAAGAGGCCTGTGGAAATTTGTGGTGGTAAAAGGTGGTCGAAGTCTTGTTTTGGGCTAAACCCTCGAAGTGTTTTCCCTCTTGCTTTCTCTTTTCTCATTGCTTTTGATGAATTGTATCTCAAACCTTGAACTGGATGACTATGTAAGGGTGACTAACCCAACGTTGGATAAGTTCGTTGTTCACATCTCATTTGTCACGAGGTTTTGTCAATTTATTTACTTGATGATGTTAGATTTAATACCAAGCTCACTTGGTGATAAACCCAGTCTGTTATATGACAGTATTGAAAGAAAATGTTAAAGAGTTATGGTTTTGTTGTGTTAGCATTCTTGAGGAGGTCGGGTTTTTAGTTGAATAGAATGTCTCTGTTATCAAATTGTATATTTGTTGAATGAACTTTGTGAACAACAAAAATGTGTTATGTACATTAAAATCTTAGATCGTTTGTTTTATTACCCACAGAGGTCTTTGGGTCATTTTTGAGAAACTATGTAATGATTAAAGAACGTCGATTGCATTGGGCTTCAGAATCATTCTATCCATACATCGACTGATAGGTTGATTGTTGAATTACTATGCTTTATTGGCCATACTGTGCGTTGGATATGATATGATTATAGTTGTTGGATGTTTCTTACGACAATCGTTTATTAATTGAATTCTCTGAATACAATTTGAAAACAATACACAATGAACAGTCTTGGATTTTTGAAACAACAGTCTTGGGTTTTGAAACAAAGTATTGGATTTTGTTTTTAAACAAAAAAGTGTTTGGCAATTTTGTTGTCATGGTGATGGTATGGCAAAAGATAGAACAATAAACATTGGGTTCCCTTTCATTGTATCATTTCTTGCACATTACATTCCTTTCATTTTCCCACATACACTTATAACACTCCTTGTTCTATTATTAAGCATTTTAAAGGATAAATTTGTATGAAAACAAAAGAGATGGATATGGAGTTTAGTTGATGATTGGTGTTTGAGAGTTGGATATATACACAATTTGATTATTTCTGTGACTACTTGAACAATATCCGTGTATATTGTCTCATCCATGCTACCATCTTTCACACATTACAAACCCCTCATATTCCCAATGACCCTATCACTCCATGTTCAGATGGAAATTGATTGATGAAGTTTTTAATGGATGGATTGCATGCGTTTTGTGGTGGATAATAGAGCCAAATTTTTATTTTATTTAGGTAGAGTTTCATGCATGGATTATTAAGAATTTTTCATGATTGATTGAATATTGCTACAGGATGAGATTTTTTCAACAAAGGCAATAATGGCAGAGGTAATAGAGGCGGGGGAAATTGGCAGAGGGGTCACAAAATACCTCAGTTCTCCATACATTTTGAGGTTGAACCCCATTAATTGAACCATATTTTCCAAGTTGGGTTCTTCAACCTAGTAGGCCAAGGGATTCTTCAACCCTGACCTGAAAGACTACCCTTCCAAGCACATCAGAACCTTTTCGACAACCTAGTCCCTCCTCATGTGTCGATGTGACCAAAATTTCCCACCAACGATGGTTGGTAGGATATTTTCCACCAGCCTACTGTTCACAATCACAGTTGGCCCACTACGTCATTACCATTACCCACTCCACCACCAAAAACTCAAGTTGCCCAAGCTGATCCTGCTCTCTCACCTGTGAAATCATCAGCCATGAAGTCTTCACATGTTAATAAAATATTAAAAAAAGATGTCCCCGAGCTCGTATAGGACAAGGGAAAAGAAGTAGCCACTCACTCCAGCTCATCCAAAGAGTCCGCCAAATCAGTCTCCTCTCTCCTTCATCTTAAGGATGATTGTTCTCATGTTATTAGTGCCATTCAACCTCAAGGTTCTAACTAGTCAAAGGCTACCACAAAGAAATCAAAAGGGGACAACAATGAGAAGAGGCCCAATGCCTCACATAGTAAATATGGATTTTGATGATTGCAATTGTTTTATATGTTGAAGAAAATATTTTTATTTTGATGAAGTTTTGAACAACAAACATATATTTGACACAATTTTGAACAACAACATTTATCTGAGCATTTTTTATTGGATAGGTTAAATATGATGCTATTTTTGGGGACACGATTATATTACATTATGCTGATATTTATCATTGAGTATATATATATGAAGTGGGAGTTACAAGGAGATGTTTTGAATTAAATGATTTGTATATTTGTTATTATAAAAGGAATTAAATGAGAGTCACAAGGGGTCCCACCTATTTAGTTATTATTTAAGACCTTTATTTATATATTATTATTATTATTTATTTGTCTCAAACTAATGAGTCAAGCTAATTTGACTTAACTAAAGAAAGGTAGTTCAACTACCATAACTTATTGAGGAAAAATAAAAGCTGAATCAAATGAAAAGACAAAAGGGAGAGAATAGAAGGAGAACTACAACCATAAGGTTTGCTCTATACTAGTGAGATATTTTCAACTTTCATTCATTCAGAGTTTACTAGAAAGCTTATCCTCTTTATGACAACAGGGTCTTATTGAAGACAACATGATTCAAAAACCGAATCACATATTTCAACAACTTGTTTTAAAGGTGTATGATTTATCTTTGATAGTCTGTGTATTTTTGTTTGTGCATGAATTGAGTTTCATGAGTGATAAAGAATATCTTATAGAGTCAAGTGACAAGATTTTGTGACAGGATGATCCAGATCTTTAGCTTCGGTTTTCTTCTTTATTGTTAGAGTCTTTTTTGTATGGTGCCCATCGAAGGCTTCTAAATTTGATTTT
This sequence comes from Picea engelmannii, assembly GCA_009831015.1. NCBI lineage: Eukaryota > Viridiplantae > Streptophyta > Pinopsida > Pinales > Pinaceae > Picea > Picea engelmannii. Next base: position 963,611 of record ML780711.1, on the reverse strand, counting down.
GGTCCCTACCCTTGCAGGGGTTTATAGAGAGAACTCAATTTTGTATCTCAGAATGAAATAAATGAAAAATCAGATTATTGTTTCAGTCTCACACATGTGTTTTATTGATCTGGTTCATTCTTTTGTCTTGATCTCCATATGTACATTTGTCTATTTTTTTTACACATTCATGTAACTTTGTTTAAAGTTTACTTCTTTTGCATTGAAATATACAACACATAAAAACCAGCCTTGTTCCTCTGTAATTAATACTTTTGGATTAAGCGATTGTTTTTTAGGCTATAAACCCCAAGTAACATTCCCAACTATCTTTTCTTAGCTCGACAAGATCTGAAAATTCTTGAGTAAGGTTTTCCATACATTTTCCTCAACATTTATTTGGTGACCATACTAGGGAGATCTTCCATATCTCTCTGGTTGATTGTATTCACGATTATCATTAATTTTTTTGTTTTGTTTAAATACTCCTTGACTGTTTTTTTTTTTCCATGACAACACATGTTACAAGACAACCCAATATTGGAAACGATCTTAACGACCAAACTAGAATTGTCTTAGCCTTGTTCAACACTATTTTAGAAACTGCTAGTACTCGAGCTGAACTTGAATGCTCTTGGGAAGTAGTTGAAAGAGATATAAGTATCTGTGAACGTTGGGAAGCAAGACAAAGACAACCCATAAATTAGCAGTAACTTCTCTTTTCCTAAGTCCTTGGTTTTTCTTTTCATGTCCTCAGATCTTCGTATCTCTCTCTCGAAGAGGATTGTCCCCTAAAGCTACTCCTATTTTTGAAATAGGAAGAAGGAAAGTTGTTCTATCAATTCAAGGAAGTTCTCTAAGGAGAACTTTGTCAGATTCTACTAGTTCACCTTCATCACCTATACCTATTACCTTCAACATGACATTTGCAGGTAGTGGTAGTGGAACCGGAGGTGCCTCCTCCTCCCAACCTTCTACTTCGTTAGTAATTGGTAGTATATACAACCATCAGATCCATGTCCAATCCACTACCAATCCTACTAAAGTGATAAAGAAATATGGGCTTTTCCAGTCTCTTCCTAAAATAATTGAATAACATCCTCCTCGTACTTCTTCCACACCAAGCACATCTTCTCAGAGCACTGATACACAAGTTGTCAAAGTTCCATAAACTCAAGGAATGCCTTCTCCTCTTCCCTCTTCTAAATACAACATCCTTAATCAATTGGCTAATATCAATGCCGATGCTACTCTTTTGGACATGGTTGTTGTCCCTGAACAATAAAAGGATCTCAATTTTTTTTTTATGGAAGGTAAAGTCTCTACTATAGCCAATCTTTTTGAAGAGTCAAAAGAAGAGGATTCAAATGTAAATAAAATAGGTGTAAATAATTTTAGGAAACCTGTAAAAAATCTCCTTTTTATATTTATGTAAATATTATGGATAAAATAGCCCATTGTTGCCTAATTGATGGTGGGTGTGGTCCAAGTGTAATGTCAAAAATTATCATGGAAGAGATTGGCTCATCAAACACTAATGAAAATTTGAGAAGTATGCTCTCTTATAACAATTTGCAATGGTCAACTGTAGGTGAAATCAAAGATGTAACCTTAGTTCTGTGCGCACATCCTGAAATAAGAAAAACCCTCAACATCCAGGGAATTGATATGCCAATAAGAAATTATTCAATTATTTTAGGAAGAGACTGGCAAGCCTTAATGGGTGGATATCTTTTGCTTGACGGAACACATCTGTCTGTCCCTAGGAACGAAAATAACATTATAGTTCTAATGGAAGGAAGAATTTCACCATATATAGAGAGTGTTCCCCAATCCAATGTAAATTATCTTGAGGAAGATTTGGGAGTATACTCTATCTTTGCTGATGAGGGTGACACTATCCTTGAACCAATTGATTTTGACGATGGCATGTGGCACATGCATTTCGATGGCTCATGCTCAAATGAAGGTAACAAAGCCGACATTATTCTATATTCTCCTATAGGTAAAATTCACAATTTCTCTTATAGGTTATAATTTGTTTGCACGAACAACGTTACTGAGTTTGAGGCCTTATTGTTAGGCATCGAAAATGCATATAACCTTGGTTCTGGCCACCTTACAGTGTTTGGTGATTCCAAACTTGTTGTGAACCTCTTGACCAAAATTTGGTCACCTATATGTTCCCTCTCCTAGAATAAAAAAAAAATGATATTGGAAGATGAATATTTTTGAACTATTATATGTTCATTGCATAGCCCTCAATATCAGCTTCGCCATGCACTTCGCAGAATCAAAATCAGAGTCTCCATGATCGAGATATGCATACTTCTGTCCAGAAGTCCAATGGAGGTATTACAAGAAGAAATATGAAAAATGTTCTAAGTGACATGTTCTCTCCTCTCCTTTCCCTTCACCTCTATTCATTCTCTCATTTTACACTTAGTCATTTTTCCCATTGACTCATTACTTTCATATTCTCCTTACCATTTTCCAAACTTAGCCATTTTTCCTTATTCCTTCCCACATTCACATTCATTTCCTTTTTTATTTTCCCATTTCTTTTTATTTTCCTTTCCATTTTCATTATCCCATTTTTCCATTTATTTCCTTTTTCCTTTTCCTTTCCCAAATTTCACTTAATTCCTTTATTTCCATATTTTTTTTTTCATTTTTCATATTTTCCATATTTCTTTCCATATTTTACGTGACCCATTATATACTTTCCAGACTTAGTCTTATTTACTATGGCTTACCGCGGGTTTGCAGGTTGGTGATATTTTCTAAGAGTATGTTTTATCTCCGCTACCCTCATAATGCACTTTGACTTTTGCCACCTTCATAATGCACCCTCATAATGTACTTTGACTTTTGCCACCTCCATAATGCACCCTCATAATGCACTTTGACTTTCGCCACCTTCATAATGCACACGACTTTTTTACTACTCTTTACTATGTAATTCCTCCAACACTTAGCCAAATACACGAGTTACCGCGGGTTCACGGGTTGGTAATATAGTATTTATTTGCAAGTCTGCCCGACCGATTCTTGAGACTTGGAATATTTTATAGCTATTTGCCTCTCCTCTCCACTTCACCTACACTTCGAATTTCTCACACTCATTCTTTACTATGTATCACCGCGGGTCCGCGGTGATTTTCTCACCTACCTCTGCATTCATGTAAATCGAGGAACCCACCATATTATTTTAATAATATTGTTCCTATCCTAAGTTCTATGAGGAACATCTCCAAGTGACACATGGCACTTTATTAACCAATGAGATATATCCACATGGTAGTTAGATGGATGGTGCCACATGGCAACTAATTGATGGAGACACGTGGCAACATACAAAGGGCGACATATGGTGTGATTTTATTGGATTACATATGGAAGATTCTTATTGGAATATTGTTGGTCAACTGAGTGATGACATGTGTCAACATTGGGTTGGGTGACTCATCATTGCTAACTGGGCATATTGGTGTTTGATTGGGCATGAAAAATTATTACTATATTCAACAATTTTCGAAGGGTCGAATCCTCCAAGCTCCATAGTCTCCTCTCTTCTTTATTTCTTGTCAAGTGTATGTTACACTTAACATTATATACCACTAAGACTCTTTTATTCACGTAAATGTGGGATAAGAATAATGAATAAAAGTCGGAATTCAACAAAGGAGGTCGAAATTAAATCAAGGGTCCACATTTACCAATCAAACTTGATCGACGATGGTTGAGTCACGATCTTGCAAAGGCTATATCTTGAGTTCCCAACCTCCGTTTGCAACATAATTTATACCGTTGGAAAGGTATTTCGACGTGGAAGATGTTGGTATAGGTTTCAATGGTTGAAAGTTGATGCATTTTTCTCAGAAATTAAAATATCAGTCGGTTTCATTCTTTAATGGGCTTGCGTGACAACTCAACTTCACAAGCTCATATCTTGAGATCTAGGCGACGGATTTGGACAAATTTTATATCATTGGAAAGCTAAGACACTGAAGAGCACATCAAAAGTGGTTTACATTATTTAAAAGTTGGTTTTCACTTTTAGAAAATTAAATTACAGTTGTCCTATTTTAATGAGAAATTAATTAAATTGTGAAAATAAAAGTTTATTTAAAAAGGAAAAGAAACAGTTGAGAAGGTTCCTGTAACCGTCAATGAAGACAATAAAATGACAACAAAAAGCAAGTGAAATTTATGAGAGACCATCATAGTATGTTTATGCTGATCATATCCTTCTTTTCTTTATCAAGTTCTTCATCCAGTTATTCCACCTCTTTCACTAAAAAGGTTTAACCGAAGAGTGATAACTCATTTTTTTCTTCTTACCAGATCTTGCTAATTCTTCTACCGCCAACCGTCTTCCTTCTAAAAACTTATTTCTTGTATTTATTTGCTTTATGGTCCGTAGGAGATCCAATCCCGGTCTTTAAGACAAACACATTTACGATTTCAAATATTATGTAACATACTATATATATTTTTAGAAATTTCAAGAGAACTACTTTGGGAACAATCTCAATTGTGCTTTGTAACCCCGTTTTCAGAATATAAAGTGTTTGAGGTTGATCTATAATTATCTTTATTTGAGCTGCCCATGTGTCGACTCTATTAAATTTCTCTTATGTTGCAGATCATCTTCTTTTTTATTTTATGTGATAAAAAATATTTATCTTAAACTATGATGGATGTGAGGAGATTTTATTTTTGTTAAATGTTTGGAGTGAGTGATTCCTGGTCATTTCTCAAGAACTTTCTTTAAAAAGAAAACAAAAACATTTTCCTTTTATTTGATTGCATTTATTTATTTGATTACCACGACGGACTTATGTCAAGTCCCACTTTCCGAATATTTAGAAATCCTAAGAAAATCTAAAGAGGAGTACCACCTCTATAAAAACGCAAGGGGATTTACATCCTCATGAGGTTGTCGTTTCGGTCATAACAGATTCAAGTGTCAACAAAACCTTGTATGTAAAATTTATTCACCTAGAAACAAGTTGCTTAAAGATTATACCCAAGCTATTTGGATGCTCATTTCAAACTTGTTATCATTTAACATCACTCATGTTAAGCGAGAACTCAATTAAATGGCTGCTAGGTTAGTGATGTTTGCAACATCTCCTACCCGACAACTTTTGCCCCAAAGACCTGATTGTACGTTTCAGTCTTTATATCGTCCTCATATCCATGATAACGTGGAATCATGGTAGGTGTTCCCAAGTGATGAAGGCATTTGCACTTTCATACAAAATGAGCCATTTAGGCCCAAGTAAATCATATCCATTGAAGATGATAAATTTCCTAAGGGCTTGACTCCTCTTGAAAGTTCATTTTCGTCTAGTAATGTAGGCAACAAAGAGATACATAAGGAAGAGGAGTTGAAAAGGAAATTGGGTGATACCATTTCCTTGAACCTTGGGACACCCGAATCTCCAAACATTGTTAAACTAGGTGCCCAATGTTCTGACGAAGAAAAGGTGAAATTCACAGAACTACTCCGTGAATTTCAAGATGTTTTTGCATGGCCATATGAGGATCTTCATGGTTTTAATCCTACTCTCATACAACATGCCATTCCTATAAAGGAAGGGGTAAAACCAATTAGGAAAAAATAAAGACCTATTAACCCTGCACTCAAAGCTACTATTAGGAAAGAGTTGGAAAAATTATTAAAGGATGGTATAATATTTTCAGTTAAGTATTCCGAGTGGGTTTCAAATCTGGTACCTATTCAGAAGACCATTGGTTAGATCCGATTATGCGTTGATTTCCGTGCATTGATAAAAGCGAGTGTCAAAGATCATTTTGCTCTCCCTAATATGAAAATGATTTTACAACAAGTTGTAGGGTCACAAATGATGTCCTTACTTGACGACTTTTCTAGCTATAATCAAATAAAAATAAAAATGACTGATAGATATAAAACCACATTTACTACACATTGGGGCACATTTGCTTATGAACGTATGCCTTTTGGCTTGTATAATGTAGGTGCCACTTTTCAAAGAGCTATGCAGATAGCTTTCGACGATCTGATTGGTAAAATTATCCAAGTTTATCTCAATGATTTCACTGTTTATTCAAAGAACCGATTGGATCATTTTGGTCATCTTGGGAAAGTTCTCATGAGTTGCAGAAAATTTGATATTTCTTTAAACCCTTCCAAGTCTATTTTTGGTGTCACTAAGGGAAAGCTCCTTGGTCATATTGTTTCTGA
>ML780711.1:939692-950693 GCA_009831015.1 Picea engelmannii | reverse complement strand
TCAGAACTAAACATGACTGCAAACCCAGGTAAATCATTTGATCTCTAAATTTATAGTTGATTGCATTCTTAATAAATGAAGGGTATTATCCCGAGTATGGGAGCCCTCAAGACTTGGACCATTATCCCTGGTACGAGAGTCCAAATATTATTTGATTAATTATTATGCTGGTCTAAGAAGAAATAAAAGATATAACAAGAAAATAAAGAAGACTTCCATCCTTCAGACTTCAGAGAGAGTTACTTGACTCAGAGGGAGTTAAAAAAAAGAGGAAGAGATAATACCTTCTTCCCCTTCAGCAGTTCAGAGGGAGACCTACATTATTCCAGCTGATCCAGTTGCTCCAGTTAATATGCCCAAAGATATTGCAGTAGGGCATAAATGTCCTACCCATGCTCAACAAACTCTGCAGGAGACAAAGGAACATACAAGTCCCTCAAGGGACATCCTGAGAAAGCCAAAGAGATTTTCTTTAAGCTACTCTTCAACCATGAGCCACATCATTGATTCTAAGCCTTCTTGACATGAAGAAGCAACATGTGAACAGGTATGGCAAGTTGTCGTGACAAGAAGAATACCAGTATACCTTAAAGAATGATGTTTGAGATATTGTTAAGAAACCAGAAGGGAACTCTGCAGTGACTTCCAAGTGAATCTATAAGATCAAAGCATGCAACTAATGGAATTATCGAGAAATAAAAAGAAAGATATGTAGCCAGAGGATTCTCACAAATAGAGGGAGTTTTCTATGATGAGACACTTGATCCGGTAAGCCCGATACACTTCCATCTGTATTACCATCCAGGAGTCGGAAACTATATCAGATGGATGGATTCTTGATGAGTTTGGGTTTCAACAAGAATGTTGCTGATCCAAACCTATGTTATTAAAGTGTTGGTGACGAGAGCCTAATTTTGATGACTTATTCAGAAAGTCTTGTTGTTGAATACACGTAATATTTGACCTATGATTTCAAGATGAAGGATTTGAGTATGATACACTACTTCTTGGGACAAGGAGTATGACAGAGAACCAATGAGACTTTTCCCGAGTTAAAGAAAATATACAATGGGAATATTAAAGAAGTTCAGTATGACAGAATACAAAACCACCATGATGGATTTGAATAATGATGATTCAGATGAGATTGATCCACAACTAATTGGACCATTGATGTATCTGGTTAACACCAGACCAAATTCATGTTATGAAATGAATGTGCTTAGACAATCCATGAGTCAGCCGAGACAGACTCACTTGATAGTAGTAAAGCATGTATTGAAATATGCCTCCAGTGTGAACTTGAGTTTGCAGGATATGCAAATATAGATTGAGCAGAGAGTACAATGGACTAGAAGAGAACATCCACTTGTTGTTTTACCATGAAGGTTGTCATGGTTTCCTAGTGCAACATGAAACAAAAGCTCCGTTCCCTTGAATACCACAGAAGCAAAGTATGTATCATTGAGTGTGAAGCAATGCAATTTCATAAGCTTCAGTTTTTCTTGATCATGAGATGGTTCTATGATGATAACCAGAGCTGTGTGTAAATATCTTTGAGAACCCAATGTTTCATGATAGATCGAAACACATTGAAATAAAATATCATTATATCAGAGACATGATGCAGAGGAAAATAGTTCACATGCAATACCTTCCTACACATGAGGAGATTGCAGACATCTTCACCAAATTAGCTTGGTGAAGGATACCTCCCTAGTTAAGAGGGAGTGTTGATGACTACAACCAAGAAAAAGTTCAAGGTACATCCGAGTGAGACTTGGCATTATGAAGAATGCCTCCCTAACTTAGAGGGAGTGTTGATGATTACAATTGCGTGAGACATTCTCCAGGACATAGACTGATTAAGTCGACCTGAGAGAGAGCCCCTAAGACGGGAGTGTGGTTCCTATTTGAGACAAAACTAGAAAGTAGTGATGGCCTCCTCCTTATAGAGAGTTGAGAAGAACTCCAAATGATTATACTGTGTAATGCAATGAGAAAGGAGATCTGCTGAGTTGGATGTGCCTGTGGCAGAGCACAAGGTGAACGTGTGAATTCCTATAGAGCTGGGTGCATCGTTATGAGACATAGATGAAGATGATGTATTAGCCTCCTCTGAGAAAAGAGTTGAGATGATGAACTCCAAATGACTCTCCTATGTAATGCAGTGGGAAAGAAGATATGTTGAGTGGACGTGCCTATGGACGAGCACAGGTGAACATGATCCTAGTGGCTGAGCACTAGTGAGAGTGGTTCTTCTGTGTAATGTAGTGAGATAGAGTTATGGACATCCCTATGGATGTGCCCCTAGTGGATGAGCACTAGTGGGTGTATGAGATCCCTTGCTATATTGTTCAAGAGTCAGACCTACCTATAACCCTAATTGTAATGTAAAGGGTACAGGTCGGCCCCACCTTGATGTGATTGATAATTAATGTAAAAGATAATTAATCCAGTTAATATTAATTATACTGTGAGATAGAGAGGTCGGCCCTGTTGTGCCAATAGACACTTCTGTTGATAGGTCATGTCTAATATAAGTAAAGGTCAATTCCCTATTGAGGAATCATATCTTTTGTGTGAGTTTGGAAATTTAAGCAAGTACATCTTCTTGGGAAAAGTGCGCACCTCTCTTGGGCGCTAGTCTTCTAGGGTTTGCAAGCACCCTTTTGTGTGATAGGTTTTCTTGGTGGCGAAGGTATTTCTCTTGAAGAATATAACAAAGGATTTGGCTGGGCTTTCTTCCCTTGTTGAGAAGGGTTTCCTAGGATACTTGTGTTCTTGTGCATGGTGTTCCTTCTTATGATCTTGGTTGCTGCAACATAATTGGTTATGGTTTAAGTAAAAGGATAAAATGGAATGAAATTCATGCTTAACCTTGTCTATTGAAAAATAAACACCAAGCACATCAAAACCCTTCTGACACCCCAATCCCTCCTCATGTGTCGATGCGACTAGAATCGCCCGCCAACGATGGTTCGCAGGATATTGTCCACTAGCGTGTTGTTCACCACCACAGTTGGCCCACTGTGTCATTTCCATTACCCCCTCCACCAACAAAAAATCAAGTTTCCCAAGCTGATCCTGCTCTCTCAGCTGTGCAGTCATCACATGCCGGTAAAAGATTAAAAACAAATTTCCTCGAGCCCATGCGGGACAAGGGAAAAGAAGTAGCCACTCACTCCAACTCATCCAAATAGTCTGCCAAATCAGTCTCCTCTCGTCTTCATCTTAAGGATGATCGTTCTCATGTTATTAGTGCCATTCAACCTCAAGGTTCTAACCAATCAAAGGATGCCACAGATAAATCAAAAGGGGACAACAGTGAGAAGAGGCCTAATGCCTCACATAGTAAATATGGATTTTGATGATTGAGGTTGTTTTATATGTTGAAGATAATATTTTTATTTTGATAAAGTTTTGAACAACAAGCATATATTTGACACAGTTTTGGACATCAACATTTATTTGAGCTTGTTTTATTGAACAACTTAAATATGATGCTATTTTTGGGGACATGATTATATTACATTATGCTAATATTTATTATTGAGTATATACATATGAAGCAGGAGTTACAATGAGATGTTTTGAATTAAATGATTTGGATATTTGTTGTTATAAAAGGAAATAAATGGGAGTCACAAGGGGTCCCACCTATTTAGTTATTATTTAAGAGCCTTATTTATATATTATTATTATTTATTTGTCTCAAACTAATGAGTTAAGTTAATTTGACTTAACTAAAGAAAGGTAGTTCAATTACCAAAACTTATTGAGGAAGAATAAAATCTCAATCAAATGAAGAGACAAAAGGGAGAGAATAGAAGGAGAACTACAACCATAAGGTTTGCTCTATACTAGTGAGATATTTTCAACTTTCATTCATTCCGAGTTTACTAGAAAGTTTAATCCTCTTGATGACAACAGGGTCTTATTGAAGGAAACAAGATTAATAAACCGAATCACATATTTCATAAGCTTGTTTAAAGGTGTGTGCTTGATCTTTGATAGTCTGTGTATTTTTGTTTGTGCATGAATTGAGTTTCATGACTGATAAAGAATATCTTGCAGAGTCAAGTGACAACATTTTGTGACAGGATAATCCATACATTTAGCTTTGGTTTTCTTCTTGATTGTTAGAGTCTTTTTGTATGGTGCCCATAGAAGGCTTCTAAATTTGATTTTGGTTCCTACCCCTGCAGGGGTTTGTAGAGAGAACTCAGTTTTGTATCTCAGAATGAAATAAATGAAAAATCAGATTACTGTTTTAGTCTCACACATGTGTTTTAATGATCTGGTTCATTCTTTTGTCTTGATCTCCATATATACATTTGTATACTTTTTGTACACATTCATGTAACTTTGTTTAAAGTTTACTTCTTTCACATTGACATATTCAACACATAAAAACCAACCTTGGTCCCTTATAATTAATACTTGTGGATTAAGCGATTGTTTTTGAGGCTATAAACCTCAAGTAACATTCTCGTCTATTCGCACAAGAATTTGCAGCTAGAAGAGGCTTGCCTCTCCATAAGAAACTAAATAACCTCTAACAGGATAAATAGAGTGTAATGATGGCACTATGAATTCCATAGGTTGCTAGTAAATCTGTTTTCATGTCGGATGCTACCAATTTAGCATGACCAATTCATTATTGGCACTACCAAATTGTGCAGAGTTATTTTGCAAGGACGCTTCTGCCAATTTTGAGTGACTAACTTAAAACTTGGATTATGAACAAATGAGAAGGTATTTTTGAAAACCGGAGGATGTTTTTGTTCATCACATACCAAATAACAAACACCTCTCTTAGTTTTGAAAAATCTATTATGTTTTGAGAGATATTAGACATAGAAGTGGCGCTATTGAATGTGCATAACTGTTTTATAGCGGCGCTACGGAATTTCCTGTAGCGGTCACAGTTTGGATATTCACCTTGTTGGGAGGTTGCCACCTGTCAAGGAGGATTCGAATGGCTTATCAAGGATCAATTAGATGTGAAGGGACACCTTCACCTAAGTTTTATCTCCATCAAAGGCCTCATGCAATGAGGTGGAAATAATTTATTAATGACTTCCAACAAATTCTTGAAAATTAGCAGTTTGTTGGATTTTTGTCTCTTTGATTGTTGCCACCTATCTCCAAGGCTTAGAATCCAATGGAGAATAGGGGATTAGACCTCCTAAGGTTAGTTGGATGCTATTTTCTATTTAATGAAGGAGAGATCTCTTGGAGAAGGGGGATTCATGAGACAAGGGAGGCTAGAGAGAGTAGGAGCAGACAATTTTCCTATGTGTGTTCATTTGTAAGCTTGTGGGCATTTTATGATTGTAAGCATTACCGTTATTGGAGACTCACGAGAGTCGTGATTTCAGATTGTAATTATTTTGTTTATATTTCTTCTTATTTGAATATATTGCAGATTTGAGGATCAAAGGCTGCCAATGATTTATGGATCCCTAAGCAGCAGAGGATCTACTGTATTTTGCCCATCAGTCATTGTTTATATTCAAGTATTTGTTGATTCATTAAATTGAGAGGATCTCTGTTTAGTGAACATTCTATCTTATGTTTTCCTTCTTCATTCTTCCACCTATCAGCATATAATCTTGTTTTCTGTTGAGCAGCTTTAGTGCCTTCGATGAGTAGAATGCTTGTGACTCCAGTGCCCATTGGTGTAACCTACTGATCTGCAGTTTGCTGCCTCTCCCTTTCTTTCTCCATCTTGCTGATCCACCTATTTAAAACCAAAATTATCTTTTACATTCTGATGGGTGCTGAGCTTACACTTTAGCAGTCAAAGTGTGACTTTCAGTGCTAACACCATCTATCTTGTTTTAGCCTTGCAAGATCTAATAATGCTTGAGTAAGGTTTTCCATAAATTTTCCTCAACACCACATATCACCTTGCTTCATGATTTTCACAGATTCTATGTGCCCATTATAATGTGACACATGTCACCCAGTGATGGGGGCACGTGTCATCATTGGCTTGTCATGTGTCATCCCCCCTAGCACATACTCGCTTGGCCTAATAGAGGGCAGAGTACTCGGGACCCACCTATCCTTGCCTCTGCATTTAATGCACCATCACATGTAAGGGTGGACCCTTCAGGAGTCTGGGAATTCGAGACTATGAGGGTTTGGGGTGTATTATCTTAGATAAGCCGAAAGGGCCGAAGGTCGGAGCCACATGGAAATATTTCGAGGTCCTTCAGTATTTTGGGACTCTAGAGGATATGCGTGTAGAAAGAAAAATGGGTGTTCGATGCCAAAGCACTGAACGTCGAATTCTCGTAACCATGTATGTTGAACGAGGATGAAGTCCAGTTGGTGGATTTAATGGTGGATGGATTTCCACCATAGATGCAGGAGCGTTAGGGAGCTCTAGGACTTCGGGGAACCTTGGGATAGTACGAATGAGGTGAATCCACATGGGCACAACATGGCCTTTTACCAATGATTCTCATAGGACTTTGGAAGGGCATAACTTCCAATCCAGAACTCGAATTTGAGCATGGTAATGGTGGTTGGAAATCTCTTGACGAGAAGAAATGATGGAGATCTCGAGAAGAGGCTTCAACATGATTAAGGAAAGAAGAATTTTTATGCCCCATCCTGAAAAAGGGTACTTAGGGGTCAGGTGTGTTACAAATTGGTATTGGAGCAGGCAACAACACTTGGCTTGCTTGGGCTCACGAAATATTCAAGTGATTATTTTCTTTCTTAGAAAACTTTAAGGGAGAGGGAAGCCTGCCTTACCTTATCTAGCAGAGCATGATTCCAACACAAGCTTGGATGGACCAAGGAACATTTATGAGACTAGTTCACCAAGGCTGAGATGAGCCTGTTGAGATTATTACTGCTGTACAAAAATTATATGAGTAGGTTCCTTGAAGAGAAGGATGCAGATTAAAAATCAATGAGGATTTTACCTGAAAAAATTGAATCATGCTAGACCGTGGCAGAAGAATCCCATCATTTCTTTTGGAGAAATGATAGCGATTCCTAAAAAAGTGGGATTATGCCAAGAGGCATTAATAATAAAAACTTGGATGCATATGGAAAAATATTCAACATGCAAATTATGCGTGTTATAACCTATGGTGGGTTGTAAGGTATGGTCTACTAATGGACCTTTTGAGGAGAATGACCCCATGTCAGTAGGAGTTAACAATAAGAATGAAATGTTGATAGTGTTTCAACCTATTACCTTAATAAGATAGGACTGTAAGGATTAATGAGAGATCGATGCAAGGTCTGATTAAGGAGGTGTCAAAACACCTTTGGATGAAAAATGGATCATATTGACATCCATAGGTGGATGGTAGCCATATGGATATGGCTTGGTATACTCAGATAGATATAAGAGGGATTTTAGGAAAAGATTCCCTTGTAGAGATCTGTTGACCAAGAAATAATTGAGGCATGAAGAAGAGACTAAAAGTGGTTATCTTACCGCCTTGAGTGATACAATAACTACCTATCTGAATTTTGAATTATGGAAGGTTTTACAGTAGAAAGGGAAAAATTGACCCTTGTTGGTTATTTCCATGTAGAGAGGGCAACATCGGTATGAATTATGACTGTGAGACTAGTCATATGATTAACTGTAATCCCTCACTAAATAACACTAATATTAAAACTAAAATATCAATGTGAATGAATGAGGTAAAAAGGTGCAAGCGATGCACCTGCATATATACAAATATGTGTATACATGCTTAAAAGAACAATATGACGACAAGCTCTCAACTGAGAGGGAATCTCATTGTTGAGTGTCTCTATGAGACTTGTCATAAGGATGTCAACAAGATCCCTGAGAGGAGGATCTGGAAGTCTGATATGTCCATGTGTATGAATGACATGGAAAAGGTGCAAGCAATGAGCTTGAATGATGAATGTTTGAGCTATGTGTATATATGCGTGATTGCATGGATTTAATGCATTGTGAGGTTTCTTGATATAAAGACTGATGTTAAGACCAAATAGATATGAGTGATATTAAATGTGCAAGTGATGCACATGTATGATGTAAGAATATATGTATACTAAAGGCACAATATGACTGTCTGGATGAGTGAAATGTAAGGAAAGAATTTCACTTGCCAAGATTGAATGAATACCATGGATGCATGGTTGATTCTATTATGAAGAGTCATGAAAGTTTTGTTTTGAATGATAGCTTGAGGGGAATGTCTTCCATTCCCTCAGGAAGGGCTAGTATAAATAGATGAGAGAGTAAATGAGCAAGAATGCTCTGTTGTCATGATAAAAGGCAACATGATTATGCCTTTGAGTACTTCATGAGAACAATTGTGAACAATCATGAGTTAAAAGATGTAACTGTAAAGATGTATGTGAGCTGCAAAATATACCTATGATAGATACACATAGACTTATGATTATGCATGTAGTTAAGTGCATCATGGATGTAAGTTGACGAAACAAAGAATATGTGTGGATAAATAATCTGGATGCAAAACAAAGATGCATGTTTATATTCCTTATGGAATATTTGGTAAACAGTTGAAGCTAACTCAAGGTTGATGCCATCACATATAGTGAAGGATATGCAATAAGGAAGTGGCATGCTGAAGGAGTTCCTTGTGGAGGAATTGTGTGAAGACTCTGTCAGGAGAATAGAGTCACAACCTAATGAATGTTGAGAATTGAGCAGTGGACTAGAAGCATATATATATAAATAATAATCTTAGATTACATTCTAAAACAAAATGTATGAGTGGAAGAATAACAAATGAAGGTTGACCATTCTGATAACTGAATGGTAATGTGCATAATGCATAGGCTCATGACTCATGATGAACAAAAAGGTCTGCTATTGGAGCATGTTGATGTATCCAATAGGTTAGGGCGAGCCTAACCAAGGTTGCTCAAGGAAAGGAGTAGGAACATCCCAACAGGGAGTAGATTGCATAAGCAAAGAACGAGAAAAAGGGGGAATACTTTTCTCACCCTAAAAGCTCTGAATTGTTTAACAAGGTTGTAAGCCTTAGAAGAGTAGCTGTGGAAACAAGTACAGCTGGAAAAAGGGGAAAATAAACCAATGAGTAAGTTTGAATGAATATGCTTGGTTAAGCCATGATAAGTAAATGCAATGAGGCCTTGGGAAAATAACTAAGTTGGACCAAAAGTCCAGGACTGTGTGGAAGGAGTGGACGAGGGAAGAGTTCCTTGACCCCTTCCTTGATTGTTTATTGTATTTCTTTGGTATGAGAAATGGATTTACTAATGTAGGTAAGTGTTTTGGCATAGGGATGTTGATGCTTGCATGATTACAGAATACAATTGAAAATTGGATTTTGATTGCACTAGATAACACATTAATGAGTAATGTGGTAGAGTGCATAGAGACATATTGGGGAATTTCTGAAAACGTTTTATTAATTTAAATGCTATGATACATGCATTTTTGTTTTACATGATGACTAATATATATATATATATATATATATATAATTGTGATGTATGTCATGTATAAGAAATGATTGGAGTTGTTGGGAAAGGACAATTGCCAATGGTAGATAACCTCTGATAAAGGATAAATGCAAGAAGGTTGTTGTTGAAAGATTGTTGAAGGAACTTTGGAATCCCCATGGAGCACTACTGATGAGGTAAAAATAAGAAAAAAGGGTGCTAGCAGCCAGAACATGTATAAAAATGTTCATGCCCGTGTGACATAAAGTATGGAGGGATTTGGAAAGAATCCCCTCTGAAGTATTTAAATTTCTTATTGATATGCAAATATTTTTGAGTGGCTATTGTATGCCATTGCTACCCAAGCAGGGTAAGATTCAGGAAAGAAGAATTTGAATAATAGAGAGAGGGAGTCTATGCCACTCAAGGACGAGTTATAATCCTTGCAAGCAAATGCATGAGTAAGAAGTACCACGGGTACAATGACCAATCTAAGGGCATTGGGAATAAAGGTGCTCATAGTTAGCACATTGCATGGAATGCATTGAGGAAATGCATGTTTGCATAAGAGGGTAGACAATGGATTTCCCATTAAGGCAGGAGGACCTTCCACTACTCCACTTGAATTGTGTAGTTTTTAAAGAAAAGGAAATTTGGGTGGCCATGAGTGTTGGCACACTACTTACTAATGAAGGAAGAATGCTTGGGTGCATTCAAGAAAAAAATTTAGTTTCATATGTGTTGATTTGGGATCATGATCAACCTGTAGTAGAAAGCATGATCCTTTTTCAATAATGAACAAGAATGAATAAGCCATATGGTGAAGAGGTTGGTTAAGCTCCAACACACCATGGCAAAGTGCTTGTCATAAAGTGTGGCAAACTTGAAATCAATGCAAGGGTACATTAGGTATGAATGCGACCATGAATATTGGCACATTGATTGAAGTCTTTTAATATCTGAGTTACATTTGGAAAATTTAGCATGTTGAAAGGATGCATACGTAAATAATGATATTTACTTTTGCTTTGTGCCTTTGAATAGATGAAAATGACTTGGACTATTAGGATGCATAGTGTTGAAAATATAATGTGTAGGAAAACTAACAATTTGTGTGGTTGAGGAATGTTGAAATTGCAGGAAGAAAAGGGTCTTGGATATGACATCGTTGTAAGCCCATAAGGAATACCCATTGCTTGCTGAGCTAGACTTCTACGGGAAGAAAAATCCCATACTTGTGAATCTGGTTCCTATGTGGAACAAATCTGAAAATAAATGTGGAATTTGGAAATCCGTGGGTGACAAATTAGCAAGAAAATTCTGAATTTAAAATTAATGATAATATCTCATAATTTTTGTATACTTGTGATACAGGTGAGACAAAAAAAGATCTTTCTCAGGAGGACAGGTGGAGGTTGTCAAGATGAAAAGCATGAGAAAGGCTACTGTTGAGACATGAGAACCCTGTGGTAAGCCATGATCGCCCTATAATATGTTTTGTTGTGGCAACACAAGCTGGAGGGATGCCTCAACAGAGCAAGTCTTAGGGATGCC
>ML780711.1:908088-922798 GCA_009831015.1 Picea engelmannii | reverse complement strand
ATGGGTCATTCTCGCACTCTGCCTATATAGCAACCTGCGAACTTCCCTTTTTATAAGGTTTTTACATAGGAAAAAGCAACTTCTTTTCTCAGGAGAAGTTCTTCTCCCTTCTCTCTTTAGGAACTCAGGCCACTTACCCCTTTGAAGGCAACAGATAGGTTTACATCATTAACGATCATAGGGATGACGAAAATAATGTGTAACAACAACGCCATGATGTGGGGGTACCTAGACCATGGGTTAGACTGCTCTGACATTTGGCGAACGCCGTCATTTTCTATGACAGAGTACACCAACCTCAAGCCTAGATACATTATGTGCTCATAGAACGATTTTTTGTACTTATATGACATTCATGGGCTAGGGGCCCCACATTTTGTACTTATGGATCTCATTTTGTTACACACACACACACACACACACACACACACACACACACTATCCTTATTGTGCGTTATATATTTTTTATGTGTTTTACTTGCAAATGAAAATATTTACACGTGAATGTGTGTACTTACATTAGTGGTTATGTAAATGCCAATATAAAATATAATTAGTGTAGGCATCAACTAGTTCATTAGATATCCTAGGAACATGCTCATAAATAATAACATCAAATTAATGTTCCAGAAGACGTACCCAAAGGAAAATTCGTACCAACATCGAATCGAGTATTTGATATAAACCATTCAACTGCAAAACCACCAAATGTGAATCCAAGAACACTTGAAGGTGATTAATGACACATGAAAATGCGTCTCACAAAATCTCAACAACTATGCTATACTCAGAGACATTGTTAGTAGTTTCCCTGAGACATGCACCTCCAACAAACAACAGCTAGATGGAAGGAAAATAAATTACCCATGCATTGGATGCTAAATGTTGAGTATGGCGACTAGCACCATCTACGAATCCAAAGAAGACCAATGACTCTTCGAGCATCCACCTCACAATAGAAGCATAGCAATCACTAACGCAACAAGGAGGCGAAAAAGTATATACAAAATATGGACAAAATAGACAATAGATACAAAAAGTGCCAATGCTCGAGCCTTCAGGATCAAGCATAGTACTTCTTATGATATAGCACATTTTTGGGCTCTGACAACACATTACCTTCATAATCAATGAGCTCATAAGATCCTTTCTCCAACACACATCGCACAACATATGGGCTGTACCAGACGGGGTTGAATTTTCCTGTCCCTAGGGGTTGCTTGTCCTAGTCATAGACCAACACAGGGTCTCCTTCGAAGAAAACCCTAGGAAGAACAGATTTATCATACTGAAACTTAACGTTCTTCTTGTGCGCCTTGTTTGCTAATGTTGCATCTCGATGTTGCTCGTCAAGATGTTCAAGGTAAACTAAGTTCTCCTCAAGCTGAGTCATATCAGGAAGGAGCTCAACCGTGATTTCTAATGAAGGGATCTCACATTCAATTGACAAAACTACTTCCATTCAGTGGACGAGTGGAAAAGGTGAAAAACCTGTAGCATTTTTGACTAAGCTCATGTAAGCTCACAATGTTGGATATAGCATCAAGTGCTAATTCATTTGGGCCGAGTTAACCATTCCTCTTAATATCATCTTTAATGATTTATGCATGGCTTCAATCTGACTGTTGGCATGAGGATAGTAGGGAGACAAATGCTCCTACCTAAAACCCAGCTTTGATGCTAATTTTGTCATCATGTGGTTCTGAAAGTGACTTCCATGGTTAGTGACAATATCCATTGGAACCCCAAACCTAGATATGACCTGATTAAACATGAATGGTGCTGCAATTTCTTCATCATTATAAAATGTTGGCATAGCCTTGACCCACTTGGTGAAGTATTCGACAACCACAAAAATGTAATGATTCCCCCTATTCAAGGTCGACTGGCATGTCATAAAATCTACCCCCTACTTGGTGAAAGGTCCAACAATAATAATAGGAAACATGGGAGTGAGATGTGCACACATTTTCTTAGCGAATATCTGACATGGGTGACATTTCTTGACTACCTTGATACAATCTTTGAAGATCGTGGGCCAAAAGTACCCGACGTGCAAAATATTTTGGGTTGTTTCCAACCCAGATAGGTGACGACCACATGCTCCACTATGGAAATCATTTAACACAGACTCTGCTTCTTCAAAAGTCAAAAAACGATGAAGAATCGAATCCACCCCACGCCGATACAACATGTATGCGATAATGAGGTAGTTTTTCCATGTGACGAATTCATCGTCGCTCATATCATGAACAATTCAGAGGGAAGTTAAGAGTCTAGAGATATATAAGAATATCTCCATACCATGGGTCAGATGAATATATGAGGAAAATATACTCATTTGGAAATGAGTTAGTCATTTTGCTTTCCTCATTCTCAACTGGGAATTTTGACATCAACTCGGTGAAGATCAAATACTCCTTGAACTTCGCAGATGCAAAATCCAAATCGAATTCTTGAAGCACAACAATCCATTTGTTGTACTTCCCGCCAATAATTCACCTAGTCAAAACGTATTGGAAAGGATTAATGGTGGCAATAATGGTTGTCTTGCTTAGCAGAATATAGTGTCAAAGTTGCTGGATATCATGAAACGTTTCCAGTGCCATCTTTTAAACCTGTGAATACTTGAGTTCGGACCCATAAATGCATGACTTAAATAATAGATGATGTGCTCCAAGATCTCATCATCTTCTTGAACAAGAACCATGCGAATTGAGGATTCGACTGTTGCCAAATATAACAAGAAATCTCGATTGTAGTCGGGGGGGCTCAACAAAGGAGTCAAAACCAAATATTTTTTTAACACATCAAACAAATGTTGTGCGGCTTCATCCCAATAAAATGGGACCCCTTTCTTGAAAAGGTGCATGAAGCCTTTCATGATGTTGGTATAGTTCAACACAAATTGCCAGAGGAAATTTTCCTTTCCCTGCAGGTTTTGAAGTTGTCTAATCGTACGCGAGGGAGGAAACTAAATTATTGCCTCAACCTTTTAGGGGTCAATCATGATCTGTTTTGTAAAAATGATGAATTCAAGAAGACGACTAGAGGTCACACAAAATATACACTTGTGCAGATTCAATCAGATCCGATAGTAATGGCATCGTTCAAAAACCAAGTGGAAGTGTAATAGATGTTGGGCTCTTTTCTGCGAATGAGTTGTAAGATCATCTAAGTATGCCTCCACTATATTCTTCAAGTCATGAAAAATGAACATAATGGCCTTATGGAATGTAGCACCAACATTTTTAAGACCAAAGGGCATATTCTTATAAGCAAAGGTTCCCCAGGGACATATAAAGGCTGTCTTGTGCTGGTCCTCGGGACGAATCTCAATCTGGTTGTAATAGGAAAAACCATCAATAAATGAAAATATACCACACCCGACACACTCGTCTAAGATCTGGTTGATGAATGGCGTCGAAAAGTTATCTTTGGGACAAGCCTTATTTAAGTCTAAAAAATCCTGCATACACAAATTGTACCCTACCTTTTATCAACCAGAACTAGGGTGGAGACCCATTCCGTCAAAGGCATAGGGTAGATGAAACCTGTATTAAGAAGATTTTCCACTTCTTCTTTGTTTGTTGCCACCTTTCTAGGGTTTACAAGTCTCAAATTTTTTCGAACCAAATTTGCGTTTTCTTAGGTTCGAATTTTGTGTTGAACTATTCGAGGATCGATGCTAGGCATTTCATCGTAATACCATGCAAGCACAACTCAAAACTCTTTAAAAAGTGTCATTTACTGAAATATATCTTCTTGTGAGTATTCTGCTCTGATGAAGATGTTTTCAACGACATCGATATTCCTAGAGATGTTGACCGGGATCATCTCTAATATATTAGCCATATTTCCTTCTGTGTAGACACCATGTCTGGCTAAGGGATTGACTGTCCTATCAACACTTCCAACGATAGTTGACTTAAAATATCCATTCCCTACACAAACAAGTTCAGGGAGGAAATATGATCATTGATGCATACCCCCCCTTGGCCTTTCAACTTCGACTATTGCTTTGATAATAGCTTCATCTGATGGAAATACAATGTTTAAGCAATGTTGGGAGATTGAAGAGTTTTGAGCCTAAATAGGCTCGGGAAAAATATCATCCTCCTCCGTGACTGAGGTAGTTTGATCTGGGTCGGTCGTGGCCCGTTGAATGGCTTGATAAGCTAATTCAGCTGCAGACAAGGTTCAACTATCCCGGCATGGACTCAACCTTCAATCGAACTGGATGGTGAGGGTAACATCCATGGATCATGTGTATACGACATTATAAATGAAGTGACCCTATCGATGAAAGTCCCAGAACCCGAATTGTGGAAGCCGATCAAATTGGCGTGAACATACGAAATCAGTGGGAAAAAATCAAAAGATCCCATAAGCGAAGGATACATTCCACAACCTATACTCTCAGTTTCTGCCTGAGATTTTTTGATCCACAGGATGGTGGACCCTAGGCTAGCCACTGCATCAGAAAGGTTGGACACCACTTAATTAGTTGTTACAGTTCTTCCCTCGTGGGGAATGCATATAATTCGAAATATTGTCGAGATGACAACTTTCATGGAATGTGTCAAACTTCTTCCTAACAACAGATTAGAATCAAGCGACACATCAACTACTTCAACCTCCACACAAATGGATTTTCCACCTAGCTTAACTAGATAAGAAGGAATAAGACCACGTGGTCAAAATCACTGTCCATTGAAAGCAGTCAAGAGGGTAGTAGAGGGGGTAAGCACAGGAGAATCGATAACTTTTCAACATGACAAGGACATTACGCACGTTGAAGCACCCTCATGAACAACAGTTCTCTTAGGAAAAATATTGTTTCAAACGACACCAACTTGAAAAGCTACATGATATGGAAGGCGGGGCCTCACGTCAATAACATTGAACTTCATTACGAGTTGGCTGGAGGAATCAATAGCTCATATGGAAGACAATAACGCAGCGCGCTGCAAGGGGCAACTTTTGAGCACCTCTAAAGTGGACATTTCACAAGGAATTTGAGCCAAATATTCAATAATATAATAATTTGGGGCGGCTCTTGCATTGGGGCTATGCATTGTCCATTTATAGACAACCTTAGGTATGTGCGACGTTGTCTCTTTCTCAGATTTTCTATGTGAAGAGGGGCTTGATCTTCTAAAGCTTTCTTACCCTTCTCGATCGACTCTGGATTTTCATAATTCCAAGATCTAGTCAACAAGTCTACGTCCCTTAACTTCGAATGGCTAAGCATATTCACTACTCCTTAATATCCATTAGATGGAGGCACACTTGAAGTTCCCCCTTGTGGGCTGAAGTTTGAAGAATCACCCTGCAAATTCTACCCTTGCGGAAAGGGATTCTTCAACACAATAAGCTATTGCTATTGATTCAAATTTATAAGACATTGATATTCTTCCATCCGTGGTCATTGATGTGTAAGGTGATCTTCATCACAAAGCTTACAAGAAAATTTCACCTTCATTTTTTCATCTTTGCCCCCCTTAACATTCTTATGATATTTTTTGTTATTGCCCCCACTACCCTTCTTACCCTTGCCTTTTTTATTCTCCTTGGGTTGCTGAGGACCCTTTGAAGTATTAATTTGCACAAAATGTACATCAAAATACTGGGTGGAGGGGGTGGTCGAGCCAGAGGCCGGACCAACCACAGGTTGTTGAATAGCAATTTTTTTCATTCTGGCTTGTATCCAGGTCTGCGACTTTCGCTTGAGCATAAACCACTATGCCATCAAAATGTGGGTTGGACTTTGGATTTTCCAAGTCAAGAGTAGACCACGATTCATCCGACATAGTCTCATAGAGCATGTTCAATTGAGAGTAAATGAACTCTAGTTTCTATGCCCGAAAGATCACTTTTTCTTCCGAAAACACTCCTGAAGTCACAAAATCCTTCAAAATGTACGTGAGTAGAGATTTTAGGAACCATTCAAGGAGGAAATCTGTTGGAATCATAGCTTCAATCAAGTTCTTTCTTCTCCTTCATTCCTGGATATGACAAGAAATGTGAGTGGCCTTATATTGCTCAAAATTGGCCAGTAATTTTGTCCCGATGTCGTATCGGACAAGGAGTTGGAAATGGTTTAGGAAAACCATGACTAAATCACCAAAAGTCGAGTACTTCCCCCTTTCAAGTTCAATGTACCACTTGGAAACACCTCCAGTAGGAGTGCATTGGAACAAACGTAATCGAATCTAATCGTCATTAAGTGATTTGGACGAACACTACAAGTGGAACGTTGTTACGTGGTCTTGTGAATTCTCACCACTTTCCCCTTCGAATTTGGGTATGTCCGAAGGAAGTTTTATTGAGACCGCAAAATAGCTAGGGTCATGATGAATGGGGTCATTCATAAACTTGGATAATTCTGGAAAATGCAACGTTGCCATAAATGGTAGCCAAGGCTATGTCATTGATTGATTTGCAGCCTTAAAAGAAGGTCCTGGGTTTAAAATGGCACCAGGTTGCCAGAAAGAGTTTGCGGTTGAACCAAAGCTTGGGATAAAAACTTGTTGAGCCTGGTTAAATAGAGGGAATCCTCCACCCATTTGGTTCCCGAGAGGAAAAACGGGTTTCCTCTAGTGGACCTCCCATAGAAAGGAAAAAATCTTGGCATGGGGGTAAATTGACCGAGAAAGGGGTTTCCCCCTTGTGACATCCCTTGCGAGGGATTCCATTGGCCTTGGAGAAGGGTACTCCCCATTGGCACCCCTGACGAGGAAAAAGGGCTTAGCCAGGGGATAGATTGACCTTGGAAGGGGTTGCCCCCTGCTGACACTATGGATGCAGTGAAAGGGTTACTTCTGAACCCACTGTAAAGTGTGAACATGGTTGATGTAGATGAAATACTAGTGGATTAAGATCCTCTACCCATAGAGGCAGCCCATCCCCATGTGGGGTTAGGGCTGGAAGTTTGGAAAGGTCCACTTCCAACGAATGGGGCTGACGTAGGAATGTGACCTCCACCCCAAGAAACGACTTGGTAAGGAGTTGTAGTGCTCCCTACACCAACATTCGAAGACTAGGATGTTGGCTCAGAACTAACCAATGCATTAAGTGCGTCCATCAAATGAAATTTTGTATGAAAAAGAATTCGTTGTCGATGTAAACGATGTAGCTACACTCGAAATTCAAGTGGGACCAACAACCATTGAGGGAATGTTGTTGGTTGACGTGACGATGGTGGATTGAATCACACCCATTGTTTGGTTGGACATACCGGGAGGAAAGATTCTGCTGCTAATGATCGTCGAGGTGGGAGTTACATGGGCCCTTGACCCTAACACTAGTGGAGTGCATCCATAGTGCCCCAATGGAGAGGGATAATATTAGTGAGGTCTAATCTAAGAGGTGGGACTTGTATGGCTGGAAATGGAAAATTCCCAAGTAATGGAGGATTAAAGTGTGGAGAGAACTCCTCATCTCCAAGATCCTCAATGATTACCTCCTCTGGTTCTGGAGTGTTTACTTAAAGAGGGTCAATGCCTACATCTCAGTTTGATCGTTCGATAAGAAAATGCCAGATGGATCAAGCTGATGCCTTTGTGGAGGCAAGGGAGAATTATTTCTAACCTCTTCCTCAGGCGGAAGGCCTTGAATTCTCCTTAATCTTTGGGGTGGTTGATGAGCCACTTTGAGTGATTAACTCTTGATGACAATATACTTGCCTTCCTAAATTTGAACTATGTTCACCAATCACATCACTACAAAGCCCTAAAAGACAAGACAAACACAAACAACTTTGTCAAGATTCTAACTCAAATGGATTAGGTCTTGGGACCAGAATAACAAAAAAGTGGGATCGAGCCCTTCTGGACAAATGCACGGGTTGATTAATTCTCGTGGGCCAACACATGAAGGTATGAGAAGTAGTTATCTTCACCTCCATAGATCAGCCTTATTTAGTGCAAGTGTCATCGCTTCGTGAGGTACCCTCTAGTAGTATTAAAATGTGTGAAGAAAAATCTACTCTAGGTACTACGACAAACCCCTGTAGTCACCTTCTGATATACTAGGAGAAACAATTATGGTTACCAGCTCATAGTCGGTGCCCGGGGGGTACAATCGACAGTTGGGATCGAATGTGTGGGTAGGGTAGCAAATTTTGAAGCCTTGAAAGCACATCCTCTCATAGAGTTATGGGTACAATTGAAACCCCCAATACACGATCTCTCCACTATGCTCAGTCCAATTCTGGAGGGGAATATCCTTGGATATTCCTTACACGACCTTGTGTTTAACTCCTATGTTAGAGGAGATTCCAGACTAAACCTATACTACAGCTGGATTCTTCACTCCCTATCTCAGACACTTATGTTGGTTTAGTGGCCTTGGATAAATTTACTCTCCAACCTACACCAAGGCCCTAACCTGTACTTGTTCGTTCACCCTAGAAAAATGAAAGTTTCTAATATATATTAGTTAAGCGTTCATTTTAATGGGTTTTTCTTTACTCAGAAAGGGTGCGAATGCAACTTTGGTGATGTTCTGACTGAATCCAAAATTAATGCAAAATAAGAACACAATGCAGTTTCTTCAAATGAAAAATGGATGCAAATACGATTACAAAGCAAACTCTTTTTCTTTTCAATGAAAGCACAACATTTTGAATGCAAGATTCGAGACACCTTGAAATGCACATTGCAATTTTCTTTTTAAAAGCCCAATTCAAACAAGAATGCAAAACTTGCACAACTAGATTGTTTTCTTTTTTCCAATTAAAGGATACCACTACTAAAGTGCTATGGAAATATAACTACCCGAATGCTAAATAACTAACTCTTTTCTTGTAATGATTAGGGGCAAGGGTTCAAGAAAGGAGATGTAAGCAAACAAACATATTTGGTTTCTTTTTCATTTTTTCAAAAGAAATGAAAATCAAATAAAGACATATTTTCTTTTTCCTTTTCAAACAAAGGAAAGTAGGTATAACGAGAGAAAAAAAAACCTAAATCCCCAAAAATTCAGTGAAACTGGAAAGACCTCCATATAAACAAGACTGAAGCTTCAAACGCCTAAGAACCTCAGAATCAGAAATGAAAATCATGAAGTTTTTCTTTTTCTGTATATTAAAATTTTCTAGTACAGAGCAAAGCCAGAAACAGACTCATGACACTCAAGAGAATTGACCAAACCAAACACCAAACCCATAAGCAATTTTTTTTTTTTTCAAAAACTCAACTTCAACACAGTTCGACGACTATGTGTAGTGCAACTTGCTAATATCCACGGGTTGTAGAAGCACAACTCCCAGATGTATGCGGGTTGTAGAGAAGCAATACGCAGATGGATTGACAACTTTAGAAAATTAAAAGGCCTCTCCAAAGAAGAGGGGTTCTAGATCTTGAAAACAAATCCTAAGAATCTAAAGCTCTATAAAAAGCCCAAAAAATACAAAAAACACAACAAGGGAAGCAACAAGCAAGGGACCCTAAACAAATTGACTCAAACCAGGAGTATCCCCAGTATGGTCACCAATTCTGTTGATGAGATATTTCCCCCATGACTTTGGGTCAAGTCACAACAGATCAAAACTAGATTGAGAAGACTGAAATATCCCCTCACAAACAAATGAGAAAACTGAAAAATAACTACTTTTCGCTAGGAGAGAGTAGGGAAAGAGAGAAGGAGAAAGCGTGCACCTTAAACCCATCATTTGATGTCGATCCCCGCTCATGTTTTTCGAAGCGCTCCTGACTTTTGCCGGAACAAGCCTAGAAAACGAAATCAAGACAAATGCTGCAATGAGGTAGTTATCTAATCAAGTAACACATATATCATGTATTATATTCAAGGCAAGTATGAATAATGATAAAATTCAATTATTGCAACGAACACAAAATTGTAGGGAAAGAGAACTCTTGTATTAACACAAAATATCAAAGTTAGTTACACCCTGACTTGCTATTGGCACTACTTCAGAGCCAACTACTCGGGTTCCTCCATAGATCCTTCAAGCTTCTACTGAGCGATGATGCTCTTCCTTGAATATCCTAATAAGGATAAGGAGACACCTTATGACTATATAAGAAGGAAGAAACATTGGAAAAGGATTTTCCAGGTTAGGGGATGATACTTAGAGGATTAAAGGAATAGGTAAACTTGCTTTATTTCAATAGCATAACCTTACACTAAAAGAATTGTCTCCGTTCTAGCTCTCAATGGTGTTTTTATATCTTCCCCAAAGTGTTAGGGAAGTTGGAATCCGTTTTGTACGAGCATAGGGACGGTGGGAAACAAGCCCAATCGAAAAACCCACCCGAAAACTCAAAATTATTTTATTTTTCATTATTTTTGAGGGCATCTATAGTATTCCAGATATAAAATAGTATGTGGAACATAAATATTTTAGCTATAATCATAACAATACGAGAACAATACCATAATAACACCTGAAAGAGCACTTTGATTAATAATAGCAATTTTCACTTGCCTCTTCGAGAGGGAAACCTCCAACATAGAAGAGCTCTATTACAATAATACCCAAGACAATATTTCTCATACTCTCTACTTCTATTTATACTAAATCTATCTATCCAAAAGAACAATCTAGAGGAAGATCCTTCTAGAAGTGGAAGCTTCTATTAGGTCTTCTTACATTTGACTTATTCTTTCTTATTGCTAGGCCTTATTAATATTGGCCTTTATTAAATGGAATTATATTACTCTACCTATGGGAGGGGTTAGGGTGGTTAGGTCCCTAACATGCCCTCCCCCTTGAAGAACAACGTTGTCCTCAAGTCTCCAGATGAGGGAATTGTTGTAGAATGATGGTTGTCTCCCAGGTGGCATATTCTGAAGGTGTATCTTTCCATTGGAATAACCCTTCCTGGATGGTGCGCTGACAGTGATCTAGACGGATTTCGGTGGCCTCCCACCAATTCCAACTAGATCATTTTGTCAGTTTTCCAATTTGGCAGTTTTTTCCGTAGTTTTCGGGTCCCTGACTTGCAGGGCCGTTTTGAGGCCCTAAACAATGTTTTTTAGGGCTCGCCATAGTCAAAATAATCTTTGATAGACAAAAACAAAATATGTAGTCCTCATATAGACCTTCCCAATGGGCTATCGCGTGCCTAAAACATAGATCGTATGCAAAAGTTACGACCCCAAGAAGTTTATCTACTAACTTACCCAAATGGGGCCCGCATGACTTTTGGCGCTTCATCGCCTTGGGTTAGGTTTTTTGGATGTCTAGGGTTTTTGACATTCTTGTTTATTGTAAAAATGCCTTTAGATCCTCATTGTAATAATATTCTTGTGAATGAGCGCAACCGTCACATCTCTTCTCAGAGATAAGCCACCACCATTCTGGCAAGCTTGTTTCCACTGCATTTTACAGTTTTAGCTTATTTCCTTATTGAATAGAAACCAATTTTACTGTATATCTGTTATTCTATGTTAAGCATATTTTGATAATAATATGTATCTATTTCATTCTGCAAACATATTATGGATCATTGGTATCAGAGCGGTCTGGTCCTTGTTGTTCTTAATGCATGTCCCCAAAGAGGTTAGGGTACAAAGAATTGGGTCTTGAGCTTGTTTCTCTTGAGGACAAAAGATCTCGCATGCCCAAATGACCTATCATGGTAGAAGAAAAGAAATATGACGAGACATGAGATCCCTTCAAAATGTTGCTCGAGGAATCCCTCATGCATAGGGAAACGAGATGATGGATAGTTTTGCACAAATCCTTCGACGACTACCAACAGGCGACACATCTTCCTCAAACAGAAGCGCTGCCCCCTTCAAGGTACAATTAAAATTCGATATTCCTATATTTGAAGGTTAGATAGATGTAGGTGTGGTAGACAAATGGTTGAATCTACTAGAAGGGTATTTCTCTGTCCATAACTTCTCGAATATAGAAAATATTACTTTTGAGCTCCTCAAAGCCGTCCCCCATGTCAAAGATTGGTGGGAAAATTTCTATGAGCAAAAGGAAACAAAGGAAGCCTCATTATTTACAGTCATAGTCACCTGAGAGTCCTTCAAGGATGCTATTAAGGAACAATACTACCCTCTTGGAAGCTATGACGACCTGTACACAAAATGGACCATATTGCGGCAGGAAAGAGACCAAGCGATGCCCGAGTTCACAAATATCTTCCATACCTTGCTCACCAAGCTGGGTATCAAAGATTATGAGTGACATCTGGTGCTCAAGTATCCTGACAGTCTACATAGACACATACAGGCCGAAATGGAGTTTCTAGACATCTCATCCTTGGGTGTGACCTATAGATATGCCTTCAAAATCGAGAAGAAGCTCAAACAAAAGATGTGGAAATTTGGGCCTTGGAACCCCTCAAAACAAAATCCAGGAAAGGGCGGCCCCAACCCACAGAAAAAAGAAGAGAGCAAAGACGGATAACCTCAGGATAACTAGTCCAGACCACAAGCAAAGAAGGACAACAGAAAGACAAAGAAAGATACCAAGAAGTGGTGCGACTTTCATAAGAGCCCCTGGCATAACATAGTTGATTGCCGCTCGAAGCAGTAGTTGGTGGCTGAGGTGAAAGCCTTTGAATCAGATGCAGGTTTCAAATCTGAGTCAAAATCGAAAAGGGGGGGACAGATCATAGACGCAGAACCTAGTGCTACTGTTTCTACCACCAAGCTCCAGCCCGGTGAACCGGACGAGCCAGAGGAAGGCGAGCACCTTTTTCATTCACAACTGTGGGTGAAGGGTACCCCGCTACACTTCATCGTTGATAGCAGTAGCCAAAAGAACCTCATCTCAGTAGAGGTTTTCAAGTGACTTGCCCTACTAACAATGCCGCACCCACAACCCTACACCATCAGATGGATCCACCAAGGAAGCGACATCCACCTCAGCCAACAATGTTGCCTGTCATATGACATCAAGCCCTTCAAAGATGATGTATTGTGTGATGTTTCCCCTCTCGAATTTTGTAATGTTATTTTGGGCGAACCATATTTATGGAAACGTCATGCTATATATGAGTCTAGGCATCACAATGTTATTATTACTTTGAAAAAGAAATTGTACAAGATACCCGAGGCAGTCCCACCCAGTGCTATTTCCTTGATCTCTGCCAAGCAATGTAGAAAGGTCATCTCTCAGACATGGAAGTTTTTCTTCTTCATGATTCGCTCTCAGAATGAGCAAAATATCACAACCACATCCAGGGTCTCCACGACCGATCTCTCCACATAGCAAAAGCAAGTGGAAAAGGTAATGGAAGAATATTCAGATATCTTCTCCTCACCTACCGGGTTACCTCTGCATTGTCAGGTCAAGCACCCCATCAATCTGACCCCCAACGCACCACTTCCAAATGGGCCAGTCTACCGCCGCTCTCTATTAGAGAATGAGGACATCAAGTAACATATCTAAGAACTGCTCCACAAGGGGCACATCTGTCCTAGCTCATCACCTTGAGGGAGCCCAATTGTGCTGGTACAAAAGAAAGATGGAACCTCACAACTCTGCATTGATTACCAGGCCCTGAATAAAATCATATTCAAAAATCGGTACTTGATTCCCTGAATCAACGACCTCCTTGATCAACTCATGGGGGAAAAATACTTTAGTAAGATTGATCTAAAGTATGGCTACCACCAGGTCCCGATAAAACAAACAGATGCATGGAAGACTGCCTTCAAGTCAAAGGAAGGTCTTTTTGAATGGTTGGTCATGCCCTTTGGTTTGAAAAATGCTCCAACCTGTAGTGTCCCCAAGGCCGAGCCTCGTTGCAAATCATGATATATGAAATGAATTGTAAACATGTCTATAGGCTGGTGAGCCATGTTTGGTATAAGCTGGTAGGCTTATGTGTTTGTTAGGCCATGGAGCCTAAGTGTTGAAGGCCAGGAGCCTACTGATGTACATGTATTTATGTAGAATGATTAATAAAAATATAAACACCGCCAGGTGCAGACCGACCATGATGAATGAGTGAAGGGGGACTGAGCGTCCACAGAGTGGGAAAGGAACTAGGGGCTGGAAGGTGGGAAAGGGGCTGAGTGAGGAGCCTAGGGGCTTAAACCTGGAAATAATATTTTAATATTGTTTCAAAAAGTTATGTGCATCACATGTTTTTATCCTAAGTCCTTTTGGAAGGACACGTGATTTCCCAAGTGGTGGGAGGAACGAGTGCTGGTGGAACGCATGTAGTTCCCAGGGTGACAAGTGTCAACCCTGGTGCATGCAAATATAATCACCAAGATGAACCATGGGAGGGGATCTTCCTCCATTCGGACCCGAACCTCTGAGCATAGAACTGGTACGACCTCTGCCAGATACGCTGGTTCATCTCTGAAGGCCGTAAAGCCTGTGTTTGTCCTGAAGAAACCGTGTACACCCATGTCCAGAGCTGTGAGTCTGTGTCTGTTCTAGGCAAACCCGGGAGTGCAATTCCTGAACAGGAACCCTGTGTTGAACTCGAGTGGAAGAATCCTTGGTTGTTCGGAAAAAGCCGAGTTAGCCTGTGCGTGGAGCCTCTGTTTCAAAATCCTGTCCGTGAGATCATCTTGTGACTGCTGAACTGTTTTGGGAAGCCTTTGCCTGTGTTCCCGTGGATTGTTGTGACTATGCAGTACTGGATAGCGTGAGGCTTGTTGGCCTGTGAGTGACTATTCCAGGTGAGAGAGTGCACAGAGGGAGAAGAGAACTCCTGGAAGGAACCCTGTAGCTGCCATAGAGCCTGGAGACTTCCGGTCCGGT
>ML780711.1:890494-900722 GCA_009831015.1 Picea engelmannii | reverse complement strand
TGTATGTAGAATGATTAATAAAAATATAAACACCGCCAGGTGCAGACCGACCACGATGAATGAGTGAAGGGGGACTGAGCGTCCACAGAGTGGGCAAGGAACTAGGGGCTGGAAGGTGGGAAAGGGGCTGAGTGAGGAGCCTAGGGGCTTAAACCTAGAAATAATATTTTAATATTTTTTCAAAAAGTTATGTGCATCACATGTTTTTATCCTAAGTCCTTTTGGAAGGACATGTGATTTCCCAAGTGGTGGGAGGAACGAGTGCTGGTGGAACGCATGCAGTTCCCAGGGTGACAAGTGTCAACCTTGGTGCATGCGAATATAATCGCCAAGATGAACCGTGGGAGGGGATCTTCCTCCATTTGGACCCGAACCTCTGAGCGTAGAACTGGTACGACCTCTGCCAGATATGCTGGTTCATCTCTGAAGGCTGTAAAGCCTGTGTTTGTCCTGAAGAAAATGTGTACACCCATGTCCAAAGTTGTGAGTCTGTGTCTGTTCTAGGCAAACCCGGGAGTGCAATTCCTGAACAAGAACCCTGTGTTGAACTCGAGTGGAATAATCCTTGGTTGTTCAGAAAAAGCTGAGTTAGCCTGTGCGTGGAGCCTTTGTTTCAGAATCCTGTCCATGAGATCATCCTGTGACTGCTGAACCATTTTGGGAAGCCTTTGCCTGTGTTCCCATGGATTGTTGTGACTACGCAGTACTGCACTGCGTGAGGCTTGTTGGCCTGTGAGCGACTCCTCCAGGTGAGAGAGTGCGCAGAGGGAGAAGAGAACTCCTGGAAGGAACCTTGTAGCTGCCATAGAGCCCGGAGACTTCCAGTCCGGTCTGTTCCTGTAACCCAAGGTAAGGGAGACTGGTAGCCGAAGGAATGTCTAGGTGACAGAGAAGGTGCACTCTCCTGGGGTGGAACAGGCATGTGGGGAATGAGGGTCTGTGGGCAGTGAGCGTGGGAGATTCCTGGGAGAGCTTTCTTCCTGGTGGATGTGTATGTGCTATCTTCCCTGTAACCTCAGCCTAGCCTAGGATTCCTTTCCTTGGGGTGGAGCTCGGTCCCAGCTCGGGGGTGACCCACTGTTGAGCTGATGAACAATGTGGTCTAAGGCTGGGAGGTTCGCGGAAGGCCTGCACTTGGTTGGTGATTTCTACAGCTGTTAAAAGATAAGTATTTGAATTATGCTTTAATCATGTTGTGCACGACCGTGCTGTTTATGTATCATGTTTTCCGCTGTGTAAATGAATTACTGTTGAATGCTATGGCTTGTTTAATTATAGCAATAACTTATATATTTTACTTTGAGAATTACGTGTGTTTAATTGTGTTAAATGCATGTGCTTATAATTCCAGTATGAGTTATGTAGAATTCCATGTATAGAATGGTAACTGAGAGGTTTGGAAACCTCGATAGTGAAAAGGGTACACTACACAACCACTTTCATGAGGATGATGGACGATATCCAGCGACCATTCACCAATACTTGTGTAGTGGTGTATCTGGATGACATCCTCATTTACAACAAGACTTGGGAAGAACACTTGCAACATATTCAGTAGGTTCTTCACACTCTGCAACAACACCAGCTCTACTCCAACTTGGAGAAATGCTCCTTTGGCATGGACAAGGTTCATTACCCGGGACAAATCATTGATCAACATGGCGTACATGTGGATCTAGCCAAAATCCAATTCATACGTGACTGACCAGCCCCAAACACACTCACTGAGCTTTAGAGCTTCATCGGCCTTGCCAATTTCTACCATAGGTTTGTGTTGGGATTCTCTCATATTTCTTGGGTCCTCAGCCAAGTAACAAGGGGTGGTGGTAAGGATAAATTTTTGTGGGGTTTGTCCCAACAACAAGCGTTCGATGATTTGAAGCAACACTTATGCTCAGCCCCAGTACTTTCACTACCAGACCTGCAACAACCCTTTGATATCAAGACAAATGCTTTAGACTATGTTGTGGGCGTCGTTGTCACTCAACACGGCCACCCCGTGGCCTATCATAGTGAGACACTATCATATGCTGTCTGTAAGTACCCTACTTACGAAAAATAAATGTACTCCATTGTGAAAGCCTACTGCTAATGGAGACATTACAATCTTGGGAAGGAGACAATCATCCACACTGATCATAAGCCACTTCATTTCATGCAGACACAAGGAAAATTGCAGAATGACCGCGATCAGAAGTGGTCCATGTACTTGCAATAATTCCACCTCAACATCAAGTATAAAATGAGAAGCACCAACCGCATCGATGATTTCCTTAGTAGACCGCTAGTCGTGACACTCACCACGATGCTAGACTCTTGCGACCATGAGACCTTTGGATGGCCCCAACTTCACCTAAACTTCGCCACCACCTACCAAATGTTGGGTGCAAATGCATTTGTCACTAATTTCCATCTTTAGGATGGGCTGCTGTGCTGTCTGGGCCACATCTCCGTTCCATTAAGCAAGCAAGTGAAGTTGATCTGGGAAGCCCACTATAGTCGGGTGGTAGGACACTTCGATGTTGAAAAGACAGTGGCAATGATGTAGAAACATTTCTACTAGACGAAACTTTGACAAGAGGTCAAAAAGTATATAAGGTCCTGCACTACCCGCGTGATTGCCAAACCGACCACTAAGAAATAGGGCCTATACACCCCTTTGCCTACTCCTGATAGGCCATGGGAATCCATCTCAATTAAATACATGTTGGGCCTCCCATCCACCAAGCGGGGCAATGACTATGTTTTTGTGGTTGTGGATCGATTTTCTGAGATGGCGATTCTAGTCGCCTGCAAGAAGAGCATCACAACATAGGCCACTGCCAAGCTCTTCTTTGAACGAGTCTGGGTACATTTTGGAATCCCCAAAACCATTGTATTAGATTGGGATAGTCAATTTCTTAGCACATTCTAATCAAGACTCTGGTCACTGCTCGACACCAAACTCACCAAATCCACAACCTTCCACCCCCAGACAGATGGCCAAACCAAGGTCGTAAAATGAATGATCATGCATATCTTGCACATGTATAATTCCAAGCACCCTCGCACATGGGATGAGAGTATCCCCTATGTTCAACATAACTACAACCAAGCCTTGTATAGTTCAACCAACCACAACCCCTTTCAGGTGGGGTTGGGATTCCAACCATTGGGTCCCATAGATGTTGCACTACCCCTTGCGATCACCTCGACCGACTCATCTCCTGCTCCAACTGAAGTTGACAAAGCCACCTATTTCATTGAGTATATCCAGGACATCTTCCAACAGGCTCATGATATCCTACAGAAGTCCAATGACAAGTACAAGTAGTGCCATGATCAACATCGGGTGCCACATAAGTTTCAAGTGGGTGACAAAGTTTGGTTGCACTTGCAGAAAGAGTGCCTTACAGGATCCCATCGAAAGATTCACCCACTTCGTTATGTGCTTTGCACCATCACCAAGGTTGTGGATGATAATGCTTTCGATCTCAACATTGCTCCTTTCCTTGGCCTACACCCAATGTTCAACGTGGATATCCTTTGACCGTATTTCCCACCATTATTGGACACCTCAGAGATATCATAACAACTGAAACCAACAAAGCTCAACCCCGACTGCATACAACATGCATCCAGTTATCAGATTGTGGACAAATAGATCAAGGGCACTCGCCAACAAATGATCCAACTTTATCGAGTTGTGAAAGCATGGCAACTCTTGCACCAAGGCAAGTGGTTCACCCGAGGCCAAATTCAACATAAATTTCCTCATCTGATGGGGGAGCTCAATGCAATGGAGACCATTGCTTCCTAAGGGGGGAGGATTGATCCATATGGATGTCGGTGGCCTCCCACCTATTCCAACTGGCTCATTTTGGCAGTTTTCCACTTTGACAGTTTTTTCCCTTGTTTTCGGGTCCTTGACTTGCGGGGTCGTTTTGAGGCCCTAAACAACGTTTTTAAGGGCTAACCACAATAAAAATGATTTTTGATAGAGAGAAACAAAATGTGTATTCCTCGGATAGACCTTTCCAATGGGATATCATGTGCTTAAAACAAAGATCGTATGCAAAAGTTACAACCCTGGGAAGTTGATGTACTAACTTACCCAAATGGGGCCCATGTGACTTTTGGTGC
Source organism: Picea engelmannii (assembly GCA_009831015.1). Lineage (NCBI taxonomy): Eukaryota > Viridiplantae > Streptophyta > Pinopsida > Pinales > Pinaceae > Picea > Picea engelmannii. Next base: position 896,600 of record ML780711.1, on the reverse strand, counting down.
TTCATCTCCTAGGGTTAGGTTTTTGATGTCTAGGGATTTTGACATTCTTGTTTATTGTAAAAAGGCCTTTAGAGCCTCATTGTAATAATATTCTTGTGAATAAGCACAACCATGACATCTCTTCTCAGAGATAAGCCGCCACCATTCTAGCATGCTTGTTTTTGCTACATTTTACAGTTTCAACTTATTTCCTTATTGAATAGAAACCAATTTTACTGTATATTTGTTATTCTGTGTTAAGCATGTTTTGATAATAATATGTATCCATTTCATTTTGCAAATATATTCTGGATCAGATGGAGACGACGCTATATCTGGGCCAAGACTACTTGTGGCTGCACCCATATGGAACCTTCTTCATCCAACTCAGGGAGACTAGTTTGAGTTTGTCACTTAGTTCCAATCACCTTCTTTAAGCAGGAAACATGAAAAACATGATGTAGCTTCGACTGATTGGATAGAGCTAATTGATAGGCCATTGATCCCACACACTTGAGCACTGTATAAGGACCATAAAATTTGGGCGCAAGTTTCTGACAGTGTTGAGCTTTGAGTGAAGTCTGCTTATAAGGTTGTAGTTGAATAAATACATGGTCCCCTTCAACAAAATGGCATTTGGAACGATCTTGATCTGCTTTTTGCTTCATGTGATTCTGAGCCATGAACAAATTGTGTTTGAGGGAATGAAGAATAGCCTCACAGACTGTAATATTTTTGTCAACCTCTTGAACCTTCGAGACCCCTGACATGTAGGAGAGAACTGATGGGTTTTTTTTTCTCCATAGATTGCTTCAAAAAGAGTCATGCGAGTAACTGTATGACAAGATGTGTTGTACCACCATTCAATTATGGGTAACCATTGAGCCCACCAATTTTTCCGCTCAGATGCAAAACACCTCAAATATGTTTCCAAACACTTGTTGACAACTTCAGTCTGGCCATCCTTTTGGGGGTGATAGGTAGTGCTGAGATGCAATTAGGTGCCCCGTAGCTTGAACAATTCTTGCCAAAAATTACTGGTGAAAGTGGGGTGTTTTTGAGAGACAATAAAATTAGGCATGCCATGAAGCTTGAAGATATTATCCATGAATATTTGAGCCACTGTGGCGGCTGTGAATGGGTGTTGAAGAGCACAAAATATGAGCATATGTGGAGAGACGATCTATGACCACCATGATGACTGACTTATTGCTTGATTTAGGTAATCCTACAATGAAATCCATAGAAATATCTTGCCAATTAGCAAGGGGAATCACAAGCAGTTGGAGTGTGCCCAGAGTTTTGATAGTTTCTCCCTTGTTGCATTGACAGATCTCACATTCAGCCACAAAGGTGTAGATGTCCTATTTCATACCCCCCCATAAAAAATAACGTTTGACCCATTCATAGGTTTTGGTAAACCCTGAATGCCCGACTGTGGGTGAGGCATGAAGTTCAGAAAGCACTATGGATTAAGTTGGGTTTGCTTACATAAATACAAATGACCTTTGTAGCAAAGCTCTTCATTATGCCAAGAGTACCCTGGAGAAACTGAAAAATTGTGTTGCAAATGGTGGAGTAGGTTAGAAATTTTGGGGTCTTGCAACCATTCTCGACCAACAACTTGGAGCCAATCTTGTACAATGAAGGAGAGGGAGAAAAGTGACCCGTCTTCTTCATATTTTCGGGAAAGAGCATCGACCACTACATTTTCATTACCCTTCTTGTAAATGATCTCATAATCATAGCCAAATAGCTTGGTCACCCATTTTTGCTGCGTTGGGGATGAAATTCGTTGTTCCGAGAAATACTTGAGACTTTGATGATCAATTTTGATTTGGAATCATTGACCCAATAAATAAGGACGCCATAGATCCATAGCATGCAGAATAGCTAACATTTCCTTTTCATATATGGATTGCCCCAAATGTCTCTCTGAAATTTGTTTGCTAGTGAAGGCCAAGGGCCTGCCATTTTGCACGAGGACGACTCCAATTACTTTCCTGAAAGCATCACATTCCAATACGAATGTCTTTGTGAAGTCTGGGAGGGCCAGGACAAGGGTCAAGCACATATCATATTTTAAGGCTTGGAAGGCATGATCCACAATTGAAGTCCAAGTGAAAGTATTCTTTTTAAGGAGGGAAGTGAGAGGAGTTGCAATCTTTCCATAATTCTGAACAAACTTCCTATAATAGTCCGTTAAACCCATAAAACCACACAAGCTCTTAAGAGTTTTAGGGCGAGGCCAATCTTACATAGATTCAATTTTCTTAGGATCCACTCAGACACCATCCTTGCCGACAATATGACCCAGGTATTCCACTTTTGAGGCACCAAAGGCACATTTAGATTGTTTGAGGAAAATTTGGTGCTTAGAGAGTAGATGGAGAACTTGATTCACATGGGAGAGATGGGATTGCCAAGTTTTACTATAGATGAGAATACCATCAAAGAAAACTAAGACAAAATGATGGAGAAAAGGATAGAAGACATGATTCATAAGACTTTGGAAAGTGGAAGGAGAATTACACAATCCAAAGGGCATTACCGAGAATTCATAATGACCCTCATGAGTGCGAAATGCAATCTTGGGAATGTCTTCTTCTTTCATACGGATCTGGTGGTAACCAGAACGTAGATCCAATTTGGTGAAGTACTGAGCACTACTCAATTCATCCAAGAGGTCATCAATGACAAGAATGCCAAATTTGTCTTTGATTGTGAGTTTGTTGGGGGCGTGGAAATCATGACACATGCGTCAAGTACCTTCTTTCTTGAGTACCATGACCATAGGGGAAGAATAGGGGATAGTACTAGGATGAATAACACCAACTTCTCGTAATTCATGAACACTTTTCTCAATTTCATTCTTTTAGGAAAAGGGATGACGATAAAGCCGAACATTGGGAAGAAGACTGCCCAGGATGAGAGGGATGGAATGATCATGGACTCCACGGGAAGGGGGAAGTTATTTGGGGGTGGTAAAAAAAACTTGGTGGAAGGGGAGGATAGATTAGAGGTCGGGATGCACAGAAGGTGTCTCAACAACATGAATGGAGTGGCGTTGGGATATAATTCCTGAATGACCTTTTTTGAGAATCTTTTCCATGCGATGGGAGCTGTTGATCTCAGGGGATCCTACTGTGATTCCTTGGAACTGATACTGTTGTCCCTCTTGTTGGAATTGCATGGTGAAGTCCTTAAAATCCATGAGAATGGGGCCTAGAGTGCGTAAACATTCGACACCAAGAATAATGTCACAACTACCCATGTCTATAACAAACATATGGGATTTTAGGTGATACTGACCAATTTAGAGTCACACATTTTCACATCGTCCCCCATATTTCATGGAACCACCATTGACAATCATGATTTGAAAATTATTGACAACACAGATGTAACAATTGACTTCTTAGGCCATGCAACGATGAATAAAGTAATGGGTTCTACCACTGTCCACAAGGATGAGGATTTTTTCATTTTTGATGTAACCAATTAATTTGAGAGTCTGGGGAGCAAAGAATCCAGTGAGGGCATTAAGTGAAATCACCGGGTCAAGGTCTGGTGGGTCAGAGGGTGGGGTGAGGTCAGATGGCAGTGGTAGTTCCTCCATAGGTGGAACAACAACATCTTCTTTAGAAATATCCTCAATCACATCCATAAAAAGCTTTTGTTCCTTACACTTGTGCCCAGAAAAATATTTGTCATCACAATTATAACAAAGATCTTGAGTTGATGTTCAACCATTTCAACCCTGGTTAATTTCTGGATCTTGAGGAGAGTTGCAGGAGGGGAAAAATTGGTGGGTTTAGGGTGAGGAGGAAAGGAGGGTTTGCAGGATTACGAGGATACAATTTGTTGGGATTCCTTGGCTTGTTGAGTAGATTCCAACCAAGACTGGGGGTATGCCATGAGAACATGGGCACAAATTTTATCTTTGAGGCCACTTATAAAGCATTCCCTAAAGAAAGCCTTTGACATGCCCTCCATTCTGAAAGCCAAGTGCTCAAATGTGGCAACAAAGTCTTCCATTGTCCCAGACTGCTTTAACTTGGTCAAACAACCTAAATGGTGGGTGTCAGAGTCAAAGAAGTCATAAAGTTCGGCCACAAACCATGCCCAAGTAAGATACCCATGGCGTGCATTTTTTCGCCATTTCCACCATTGCCATCGTTCTAGATCCATATGTAGGAAACCATAACGAAGATCAACTAAATCATTAGTAATGCCATGCAAAGAGAAATAATGTTCCACTTGGGTGACCCAACCTGTAGGATATGATCCATCAAATTTGTTCACCTTAATTTTGGGAGGGCGTAGGTCTTGGGAAAAGTGGGTAGTATGAGGGATTTGGTAATGGGAAGAGTCATGGTCATCCTGATAAGATGGTTAGAAGAGGAAGGGTTCTGGGAACGACCTAGGAAATGTTCTTTGAGTTCTTTGAGGTCTTTGATGTGGGAACATTGTTCCTTGAGGATCTCAATAGTTGAATTGATTGAGATAAGGTTGGCACAGATAGTCTTGTTGTATTCCTTGTTCTGGTGGGTGTCAACAATCAAGGCATTGAGTTCTTAGGCTTGTGTGGTAGTCATTGGGAAAAATGAGCACACAAATGGTATAGGGGAAACAAAAGGGGTTTGGAGGGGTGGGTGGGACCATGAACAAGAAGGGTGTCAAATGATAGGTACCACTGTGATCGGGGAAAAAAGGGGGATCCAAATAAGGGTGTCGGAGATGGGTCGGGTCCACAAAAAAAGTGTTAAAAATGATATATATCATTGGAATCGGGGCGAAGATAGGAATCCAGTGGGATAGGTCTCAAATAAGAGTGCCGATGAGACCACTATACCCTTTTTTTTACTACTGCGGAGTTATACTCTGGCCTGAATAATACTGCAATGACGAAATTCCCAAATGCTTAACATGAATAAATGTGTAGTAATTTCGCAACCAAAATGCAAAAGGCACATTTATGCAGATATTGTCTATTCTATTTTTTTTTTTTCTGTCCCTAGGGGTAGGATATTCAGGGTTTCTACAGACAAGGCTTTACCCTGTCCTATAGCTCTTTGATATATGTGCGAGGTCCAACAATAGTACTTGACCCAATATCTCAGGGCACCAACTAAGGAGGCCAGACTGTGCTGTTAGTCGTACTACTTGGCTACCCAGGTACTAGAGAGTATCTTCCTGAGTGTTGTTCTCTATGGCACTATAGTAGTCAGGCGACCAATCAGTTTATCTATTGAGGGATTTAGGAGATCTAGGTCGACTCGTATACAAGTGTTTTCTGATGCGCTACCATTCGAAGGGGTACCAACAGGGGTTACAAGGGTGGCCAACATATGTGCTTTAAGGTACCACTTGTATTTCATGCATGTATGACTGCCCGACCTCGGGTTTATGCACATAACGACAGATCTCTGTAGCTTTAAGATGCCAGAATACATTTCTACCCTAAAAATAAAAATTTAACCCACAATTTTCTGTCAAGGAAGGTGTTGTGATACCACTTGTAGTATTTCAAATATAAAATAGTATGCATAACATAAATATTTTAGCTAGAAATGGTAGAGAAACAATGATATAATCAGAAAAATACCAGAATAATACTAGAATAACACTAGAAAGAGCACTTTGATTACTGATATCAATGTTCACTTGCCTCTTCGAGGGGGCAACCTCTAGTAGAGTAGAGCTCTATTACAATAATACCCAAGACACGGTTTCTCATTCCCTCTACTTCTATTTATACTAAATCTATCTATCCAAAAGAACAATCTAGAGGAAGATCCTTCTAGAAGCGGAAGGTTCTATTAGGTCTTCTTACATTTGACTTATTCTTCCTTATTATTGGGCCTTATTAATATTGGCCTTTATTACATGGAATTATATTATTCTACCTACGTGAGGGGTTAGGGAGGTTAGGTTCCTAACAACATCCAAGGATCCCACAGATATGTGCAAAAGACATATTTTTTAGATAACTTGGACGAGGCAAGTTGACAAATTGTCTAGCAAGCCAAGGGAAAATGTTAGGCCATGACACACATGCATAGGTGTGGCATTTTGTGCTATAACAAATTGGTTTTATTTTCATATTATTGTGTTATTGTTGAGA
>ML780711.1:875085-890444 GCA_009831015.1 Picea engelmannii | reverse complement strand
TCCTATATGGACATTCCATTTATTGCTCTTGTGCATAATGGAGTTGTTTAAGGGAAGAATTTAGTTGTATGTATCTAGCATTATGGTACTTAAAACATTTGTACCATATCTAGATGAGTTGTAAGGGTTTTTTTTGGGAGCCTTGTTTATTAGCCAAAGATCTTTTTATTTTTGGTTTACGCTAAAATACATTTAATGACATGGGATGGACAAACTTATTTCCTCCAAACAAATTAATATACCTTTATTTTAGGGACAAATGTACTATTTCCTTTTATAAAGAATTAATACAATTTAGAAAGTTTGTTATTTTATAAATCTGCATTTTCAAAGTGAACTAAATATCAATTTAATTACTGATAAATCAATGGAATTATTCCACCAAATAACCTATATTACTTTTCTAAAGAGAAGTCTCCACATGATTACATCTTATTGATTTCAGTTGTAAATAGTTTATGTGGAATTATGCCACCAACCATCCTAAAATTTTCATGGAATTCTAGGAGGGAAGCCTCTAGGTAATTACATCTTATTGATTTCAGTTGTATACATATTATGTGTGCCATGACTTCCGTGGGATTTTCCCACCTACCGTCCTCCTTGAACTTATCTAGAGGGAAAGATTCTATTATATGTGCTATTCGTGCAGGGGAGCCTCCACTTGATTCGAGTTGTGTAGAGATATCATCATCTTCTAGATATTTGGTTGATTAATGTATTTCGTATGCAATTAATCCAACTTTGTATCATTGTAATCACATCTTTCTCGTCATTGGTTTGTGAGATTTTTAGATCCTTCATATACTTTTAATATAGATCGTCGACTCTTAAGATAAATACCATGTTAAAATAAATGTATGCTCGCATATTCAAAGATTAATATCATCTTAAACATATTTATGCTCATTACCATTGTGTTAATATAAATGTATGGTTTCTATATTAAAAAAATATTACCACCATGTTAAAGTTGTGTGAAAATTTTTAAGTTAAAATGTTGAAAAAGTTCATCTTAAACGTCATGGTAAAACATGGACACAATTCTATGACATTTTTTTCACTTTATTAGACTAATAATGCTAATAATATACTTTGGAAAACTTTTTTATCATCAACTTCGTTCTGAGTTTCATTTAGATCTTTAAACCAATTTATTAGTAAAATATTATGTGATTTATTCATAACCTAAAAGCTTAACTTGTTTTTTCTGGAAACATGCCAACAAATTTTTCAACATGCACATGCATTCATTTATATTTAGAATGTGCATGCATGCACTCTTATGTTAACAGTTTGTGTAACTGGTGGATCTTATTATAAACAATTTGTCTAATTGTTTGAGAGATGCTATATATACGAGCATACCCATAGAGGTGAGAGTGCAATGTGTGTAGAGTGTGTGAGAAGGACGTGATACCAAGGTGTGTTGTGTGTATGAAAGGAGAGGATGGTTGTATGCATGGGTTGGCTATTGTAATTCTCCCTTGAATAATAAGAATACTGATTATCATTGCCTCGTGTTTTTTTTTTTTTGTCCGTATAGGGTTTCCATATAAATCACTGTGTCAATTGTATGATTGTTGTTCTTGTTTTAATATTGCTTGTTTATGCTCTGGTTTTATGCTTTGTTTTGCTTTTGCTGCCTAACAAGTGGTATCATAACAAGTAGAGTAGGTGTCGTAGGTGAGCCAAGGCAAATTGTGTATAAGTTTCCGGTGAGTGCAATAACCTTTGGACGTGTTTTTGGCACATAAAGACAAGCATAACGAAGTACTGAAAAACCCATATATTTTCTGAAAACTAGAGGGTGTGATTGAGTGAGTTTCAGGTCATCAACGCTCCCTAGGCAGTGTTAGAGGTGCATCAATTCAAACACCACATAGTGCCAAAAATTGACACTCCCCCATCCACACTCAAGGAGCGCTATCTCCAAAATTGACGCCACTCCGCAGACTTACAGGAGCTCCGATCTTACAAAGCGTTAAATTAACATTGGGCTTTTGGTAATAGTGGGAAGGTCGATCCAAATAATTAAATGTTTTTGTCTTATTATTCCTGCTGTGAGGTATGGTATATAGCATTCATTCATCGTTGAATGCCTATTAATGTGTTCGTTGACCAAAATAAATTTACATTTTCCTTATAGTTTCACTATAGCCATTAATTTTTTTTTTTTAAATATTTAAGACTATTGATTGGTTCATTAAATTGAAGTCTTATTGCCTTGAAGGTGGTGACATTCCTGGGATGGAGAAAGTTAAGTCTTATTGCCGAGAAGGCGATGACATTCTTGGGATGGAGAAAGTTTAAATGCTGTCTATTTGAAACCTTGAAATTTGGCACCGTTGTTATTAAAAATCAGTAACTGACACTGACACTCTCATTCAATGCCTATCCTATTGCTATTGTAGTCTATGCCCATCCCGTGGCCATATGCATGCATACTGAAGGGGCCTCCAACAGGCTTTGCAACTAGCATTGCACCGTGCCCCCATTGCCTTGAGTGAGCATGTTGTTGATAGCATCCACAAAATTAGGGTAGGGTTAAGAAACTTTGTTAACAAAAAGAGATTGAGGAGGACATCGATTTACCTTAGTATGTTTGAATTCTACAGCAATTGTCATGCTTATGGTGATCAAACCCAGTGATCCCAAGAACAAGCAAACTCCCAGACGGGTTGTCTACATACGATTGTTGGCACGAGAATGGAAATTAATCAATGAATCTACAATATTGATATTGCTTGGGATGATTCCACATGCTCTGCAATATTCATCAATGTAGAGAAATTGCTTTACAGATAAACAGTCTCATTCTTGCTTGGCACCCAATCTTCATCGCTTGTCTGTGATAGGCACATGGCGTCTTTCTTTCTAAGTGCACACCAAGCTTGTACAATGACTGTTGGATGAATCAATACAACATTCCTTCCTTTGTTTGAACTGAAACCACTCATCTTTGATCACCTAAATAAGTACAAATTGTGTATGTAGGCGAGCATGCAGTTTTCACCATTTCAGCATGCGGTTTCAACTAATTCCAACTGTTTCAAGAAGAAATATACTTCTGATATAGGTTTTTCATTCACTCCGGCCTCTCAATTGACTGGAGTAATGGAGTGGCTCAAACGAACGGAACATAAATTATTTTGTTCAAATGTGTTTAGAAAAAAAGAGAATGCCGGTGTTTGAATAGGGCTCAAGCAAATTATAGTCACCTCAATCCATGCTTAGATCACAACGCATCAAAGTACCCTCTGCACGTTTGGAAGCTTAGATGTCTTGATAGTGTGCAGGCGTCTTCCTGGATCAAAAGTTCATTGTAACCCCTCTAGAATTTATAACCACAGTCCACATGATCCCTCTACTTGCTCCATCTCCCGACAATGGACAAAGGAATAAAAACCACATGAATAAATGGTCTGCTCGTTATACTTGTGCGGATTTTTGTTCTATTATAATATTTGTGTCAATAAGTAGTGACTTTCACAGTGGCAGGTTCAATATAGTACTCGTGAGTAGACTAGACAACTACGAGGGGTGGGACGAAGATAGTGATTGCTGAAAAAGATGGAGATGGAAATGGAGAAGGCGAGGTCAAGATTTAGGAAAGTCTGTGTGTTCTGCCAAAGCGGTCTAGGAGAGAAAAGTAGTTATAAAGATGCGGCCATTGAGTGGGGGAAGGAGCTGGTAAATCATTATGTTTTTCCTTTAATTCTTCAGATTTCTTGCTTTCTCTGTGAAATCCTTTTTTTCCCTCTTGCTTACTTGAATGGGATTATCATCTAGATTTTTCTCCGTTAAATCCTTTTGTTTTACTTTTAATTATCTCATTTCTTGTTTAAATGGAAATGAATTGTGTATTTTTGCCTTTAATTCTCAGTTTTCTGTACTAGTGGAGAGTACTGTGTGGCGTTGAAGATTTGGTCCTTCAGTCTCATTTTGGATATGGCCATTGCGTCAGTGTTCCTGCTTCGGTTAGTATTGATTGTTTCTCCAACGTATTTGCTGGAATTGTTTTGTCCGAAAACTTGTGGACATGTTTGGAGTCAGGGATCAGGGCATGTACTTTAAGTAAGTCAATAATAGCCTTTGTTGTTTACTGAAGGAAGTACCGTGGATAAGCTCGAGAGACTTTGCACTATTTATTGATGTTCCTATTCTTACTTCAAAGAATTTGTTATACATAAGCTTTTGGCTAGTTTTAACGAATTTTGATCAAAATGTTCTTGTCTCGTAGGTTTAATCTTTGATTTTTGGGAAAAAAGCACCTATTTCAAGGATTATAATTGCGAAGAATTGTTTTTTGCTGAATTTTACTCAGCTAGAAGTGGTTTTACCACGCATTTTAAGTTTTCCTTGACAAAGCTTGGATGTAATAAAGCTTCTGCATCACTTTCATTAGTTTCGAAGCTATTTTATTTCTTTTTTCTTGGCTTAAGCTTGAAATCTTTATGATTTAGTACCGGCTCAAACTACAGGCTTGCTTATATAATGTAATGCATGACATTGACCCCACTTTGACTCCAAAAAAAAATGAAATATTATGCCAAAATATTATTTTTAATGTATTTTTTAAACGCAAGGTTATGTCTTATCGAAGAAAGGAATTTAAAAACATTAACATTGATTAGGACTTAGTAATTGGTCTTACATTATAAGAAAGTCAAATTTAATAATGTATGTATATATATTCTTATAACAATATTAATATTGATAATAATGTATGTATATATATTCTTATAATAATATTAATATTGATTTTTTTAAATTATTGAAGTCCCTTCACCTTTCATGATGGCCCATCCATGATGCAGAGGCTTCTATTATGCAAGGAATTTTGTTGATTATTGCAAAATACAAGGTTTGCTTAGCTATCAAGCCAAGCTACCATGACTAACAAGAGGAATTACATAGCAGGGAAGAGCCCTATTTTAGTATAGGGGCCCACGAAGAATATCATATTTCCATATATAGTATTGAAGGTAGATGTACAATTCTTGTTTTATTATAGTGATTGATATTTCTTTAAATGCATATTAAACAAACAATTAAATATAATAAATTTTATGGATTTTTTCCAAATTCAATATTATACTCTTGAATTTTCATATATATTTTTAAAATTTTCAACCTTTATCATATAAGTATTCTAAATTCCATATATATTTTAAATGTTTTTAAAATTTTCAACCTTTACTATACTATATAAGTATTCTAAATTCTAAGTTCTTACATAACGACAGGTATATGTTGCCATGCAGCCTTGTTCTAAGACACAGTCCTTTGTTTCGTTGAGCATAAAACATTATATGTTTAAACAAGTGGAGAATATTTTATAAATAAATAAAGTGGAGAATCGCTTTTGTTTTGGGGTGGAGTGGTAAATGAAGTGGGTGGAGAATATGTATTAGAATATTATATTGTTTAAGAGTTGAACTTTTGTGGTTTTGGGTAAAAGGTTTTATTAAGCTATAAAATATTTATTAAATATTTTTAAGACTTTTTAATTATTAGTTTTGGGTTCAACCTTGAACTATAATGTTATTTTTCCATATAAAGGTTTGGTTTTATAAGCAGTGATTTGAGCATTTTTTTTAATGGTGAAAATGCAAAATTCTAAGTTTGAGGTGGAGAAATTCAGCGGTTAGAATAGCTTTGCACTATGGAAGCTCAAGATGTGGGATCTGCCTATGCAACAATGATTGCAAAAGGCATTGGCTAGAAAGATAAAGAAACTAAAAAGCATGACAGACGGGGACTGGGAAGATCTGGATGCAAGAGCCCTCAGAACCATTTGTTTGTGTCTGGCGGATGAAGCGTTGTTTAACATCATTGAAGAGGAGACAAAAACAGGTTTGTGGAACATACTAGAGAGTCTGTATATGACAATGTCCTTGACGAACATAATCTTCTTGAAGAGGTAGTTGTACAACTTGCGGATGAAATAAGGTATGGAAATTGTTGATCACTTGAATGTTTTCAATACTCTGATTTGTCAATTATTTAGTATGGACATAACGTACGAATATGAGGACAAGGCAATTATGCTACTATGTTCTTTGCCTGAGTCTCGGGATCATCTGGTCAGAACTATGTGGTTTAGCTCAACAGATGCCATTGATTATGACACTGTTGTGGGAGCTTTCTTGTCTCAGGAGATGAGGAAAAGATCCAGTAAGGAAAACTCAACAATAGAAGCAATGGTTGTCAGAGGTCGATCTACAGAAGGAGGGCAAGATCAGAAAGGTACAACTAGGTCTAAGCCAAAAGACAATAAGGTCAAGGGAAAATGTTGGTTCTGTGGAAAATATGGGCATCTCAAGAAGGATTGTTGGAAAAGACAACAAACATCCAAAGAGGACTCCACAAAAGAAGCAAATCCAGCTATATTTATGGTTGATGAAGTTTTTTTTGTCTGTTGTGTCTCACCACCTGTGTTCACATAGAAGGTGCAGGGTGGTGATGGTTGAGTCATCGTGAAATAAAAAAAAATGTATTTACTTTGGAGTCGTAAAAATAATTGATTGCATGTAAATGGACATATGTCTGTAAGACATGGATAGGCATGCGCACCCCTGATTTATCAGATCACCTATGAAAATTCTAAACACATTTAGGTAGATTGAATATGTGCGGGGGCATGTATGTTGGGATAACCTTGACTCGGTGAAAAAGTTAATGAGTTAAATATGGTTTTTTAGGTCAAAGCACGTAGTTTTTCGGGTCCATGTTTTTGGGTATCCTGTGGTATTGTGTCCATGGATTGCATGTAATGAAGCTTATAAAAGGCTTGGTGAACTCCATTGTAAATGGGCTTGGAGGTAAGCGGTGAAGGCTTACTTGGTCGGCTTAGCCAGATTTGGTCAAGGGAATGTACGTGTTAAGGTGGAGCATTGAGACTCCAGTGTAAAGTCCTTGGAGGTGAGCGAAAAAGGTTCACTTGGGTTGGTTTTGCTGGACTTCGTCAAAGTTGTTTGAATGCAATGTTCGAGGTGGACTAGTGTGTCTAGGTTATAATGGTGGGTATGTAGAAAGGATGATGTGTTGGCAGGTCAATCAAGTGTTTGAGAATATATGATGAAGGTAAGTTCATATCCATGGAACTTGGAAAGTATTGCAAGGAAGATGGGATCGAATAGGCATGTTCAATAATTCCAAGTTGCAACAATAGTTGTGGACATAAGCGGTTGTGCTATCTGATAACTCGGTCACCATCGGTTGTAGAAGACTGGAAGATTCTGTAAGAGGTATGAACATGTCATTTGGTAATTACTCAAATGTGAAATTATTCAGTTGTGATGCTTATGGTTTTTATCAACTTTCTAAGTAGGACCCAGATCAAACATGTAGATCTTTGATATGGTGATGATGTTAAGGGGTGCAGACTATGGGATCCTACTACCCACATAATCATCATGGACAAAGATGCAGTGTTTGATGAATCTCCTTTTATAAAATCAAACATAGTAAAAGATGAAAGGTCCAAGCATGATTGGTAGCATAAGGGTATTTGGAAGGTATTGATTTCCATGAAAGTCTCTCACCAATTGTTAAAATCTTGTTTCTATTCATGTTGTGTTAGCACTAGTTGTGTTAGTACAGTTAGATGTTAAAACAATTTTACATGGATTTTTTTTGGATAAGGGGATGTATTTGGAACAACCATAATGGTTAGTTCGGAATCACAACAAAAGATTTGTTTGCAAACTCAAGAATCATTGTATGTCCTGAAGCATGCCAGGGAAATGGTACAAGATGTTTGATTCCTTCATGGTGAGTCAAATTTTACAAGAAGTGAGTATAACCATTGTGTTTATGGTATATTCATTATCTTGGTGTTATATGTTATGCTTGTTGCAAGCACAAACATGGTTTTGGTCAATAGGTTGGCTTAATTGGTTAAGATGTTTGTTATGAAGGATCTGGGAGCAACAAAATAAATCTTGGGCATGGAAATACACAGAGATAGGAAGGATGGTAAGCTTGGTTATCACCACAAAAGTATGTGGTGAAGATACTTAGGAAATTCGATATGAATAATGTGAAACTGGTAAAATTCCTTTGGCTTTCCATTGTAATTTTTCTTCAGCTTTATGTCCTAACCGATGAAGAAGAAAAGGGTTATATGTCTCAAGTATTATATGCTAGTAGGAAGTTTTTGATGATTGCGATGGAAAATGGTTATCATTTTACATGCAGTTGGTGTTGTCAGTAGACACATGGAAAAACCAGGTGAAGAGCATGGAAATGGGTGCTTCAAACACAGAAGCACAAGTATCACCTACAATGCTTGCAATGATTTAGTCTGTGGTTATGATTCATGAAATTTGGACAAGAGCAGACCTACCTCAGGTTATGTCTTGCAAGAACGCAAGGACCTATTGGGTAAGTTTAGACAAGTACAAGATGAGCTGTTCTATGGTGGTCAAAGCATTGTGCATTTGACTAACAATCCAACATAGCAAAATGGGACAAGTGAATCGATTTATAAGACAGGTTACTGATGGAGGCAGAATGGTCCATACTGGAGTGAATCGTGCATGCATGTTCACGTAACAATGTTGTTAGAGAAGTTGTGGAGTTGTGATGGTGCTTGGCTTCTCTTGGCTTGCACAAAAGGTGATGAATTAATTAAGGGCATGATATATCAGGTAAATTGTTGTCAAGGTGGAGATTATTGGAAACATGCCAACGAATTTCCCAACATGCACATGCATGCAACTATATTTAGAATGTGCATGCATGCACTCTTCTGTTAACAATTTGTGTAACTGATGTATCTTATTATAATAAGTTTTTCAAATTGTTTGAGAGATGTTATATGTACGAGCATACCCATAGAGGTGAGAGTGCGATGCGTGTAGAGTGTGTGAGAATGACGCAATACCGAGGTGTGTTGTGTGTATGCGAGGGGAGGATGGTTGTATGCTTGGGTTGGCTATTGTAAGTCTCCCTTGAATAATAAGAATATTGATTATCACTGCCCCATGGTTTTTTCCCGTATTGGGTTTCAACATAAATCACTGTGTCAATTGTGTGATTGTTGTTATTGGTTTAATCTTGCTTGTTTATGCTCTGGTTTTATGCTCTGTTTTGCTTCCACTGCCTAATAGTTTTGAAAAGGCCATAAGTTGTGTTGCATATGTAGTGACGAAAAAACATAACATTATGTCTATTTTTTCCCCTAATAATAATAAGTCGTCCACAACGTTTTAAAAATAAATTATAATAAATCTTCTTTTAAGTATAAGAAAACTCTTCAGTAATATAAAATTACAATATATAATGGCTTTTAATATGAGCTCTTAGGTTTTAAATTAAAAAAAAAAAATCATAAAAGAATACAAATTTAGGATTTTACATATTACCAAAACTACTATTAATTTGCAAAAACAATTTAATTGTTAAATATAGTGAAGTTAACTTTCCCACACAACTAGAAACAATTACTTAATTATTGACCAAATATTTATTTCATCTTTTAGACATGATTTTAATGCAAATTAAACATATTAAAATAAAAATATATGATTTTTTTTATCAAATACATTTGTTGTACAATATTATGAATACCATTTAGTATTTTGTATTCATAAATATAAATATAGAATATAATATATTCAAGATTTATAAGATAAAAAAATATAATAAATTGTATTTAAATTCACAATTTTCATGTGTTTATTTTAAGGTGTTATGAAAAATTATGTATTCATATATATAATTATAGGATATAATATATTCAATATTTACAAGATAAAAAATATAATAAATTGTATTTAAATTCACAATTTTCATGTCCTTATTTTAAGGTGTTATGAAAAAAGATTTATAAGATAAAAAAATAATAAATTGTATTTAAATTTACAATTTTCATGAAGGTATTATGAAAAAAGAGTTACAATTCGTTGTGAAAATCATTAAGAATAGTTGGAAATAAAAATCATTTAATGTTAATGTTAAAATTGAAATTAAAAGAAAAGATTAAAGAAAATAAAAATTCTTAAGATTGTATTTAAGATGGGAATGAGGAGATAGGTAAAAAAATAAAAATTATAAAAAGGAAGAATAACATTATAGTTGGTTTAAAACATAAAAATTAAACCAAGCAATCAAAAGTAAAGAAAAAATTTCCTTCTAAGAGGTCACATGTTCAAATCCAGTCAAATCGTTGGGCGGAGGGAGTCTCTTGTCCCACACACATCAATTTGATATCATACAACAATTTGGTGTCTGACTTGACCATGACCTAAAAATTAGATTATATATATATATATTAAAAATCCTTTCCAATGCTTCCAATGCTTCTTGAATGATACCATATCAAATTTACTATAGAAATCCAAAATGAAAACTCTCTTCTCATTTTGGATGTACAATATTCCCGAGGGCACCCTCACTGACCAAGTTCATAGGAAAAAGAGTCACACCGACTCATACCTTTATGCCTAGTCTCATCGTCTACCTACCCCAAAAAACTGTGTCTCTTAAAACTCTCATTACTAGAGCCATTAAAATTTATAATCCTGATTTCGTTGAGAAAGGAAAATCCCACCTAACCAAGGACCACCATTATAAATCTAAAAACTCTCATTCCTCTTCCCCACCCTTAGCTCTCATTTCTCTTCTCGATATCCAAGGTACTATAGATAATATCTCTAAGATTTTGTCCACAAAGAATATTAAAAATCTCTTTAAACCCCATAAAACCCTTAAATAGTTATTCATAATAGCCAAGGATAAATATTATTCCATGTTTGTCCAAGGAGTGTACAAAATTTTCCGATCTTCTGAAAAATCATACATAGTCAAAAGTGGCAAGTCATTTAAAACCCATCTCAAAGAACATATAATTGACACCTTCCATAATCACATATGTAAGTCAAATATTGCTGAACACTCCCAAAAATCTAATCATGCCATTTTCTTTAACCAAACCAAAATTTTAGTTTCAAAACCCTATTAGTCCTCTCGTATCATTTGGGAAGTGTTGGGAAGACAATTTTGGGGATGGAAAAATGAGAAGAGATGAAGTACAGGGAAAAGGCACAGGAAGGGAGAAGACAGAAGAAGGAAAATAAGCGAAAGAAGATCAAGAAGATCAAGAAAGAAGAGAGAGGAAAAAAGAGAAGATGAGGGACAAGAAAGAATAGCTAGCGCAAAATTTGGGAAAGCCAGCCAAGCATGAGTTGTATCCTGCTCATAATGAGTTTTCGCCAGCTGAGCATGAGTGGTAGCCAACTCATTATGAGATGTAAAAAGGCCTTGATCATATTGTATAAATATGTAAAGGATCCACGAGTTCGAGAGATTTAAGAGGTCGAGAGAGAAAGAGAGTTTAAGAGAGAATAACATTGTAAAGAAACTATAAATGTGAATATTGTATGCTAAGCATCCATTGTAGCGTAGAGTGCACTCAAGATACTGAAATATAATAAAGAAGAAAATCTTTTGTGGACGTATCCTAGAGGGGGGTGAACCACGGTAACCCTATGTAGAAATGTGCTTTTTGGATGTTAATTCATGTTTGTAATGTGAATGTATGATTATCTTTATAGTTGTTTGTATGCTTATCTTTAATGCTCATGATGATATAGTAGCGTGCAATAACCATGAATTTATGTTTAACTACCAAATAGCATAATTATGGATATATGTACATATATGACTAAGTAACGAGTTCAAGGTAGCAAGGGTTTAGTGTGTGAGAGGATCTTGGAGGTATGGCAGAGTGGATCTCCAATTTTTCCATCACCGCTATAGAATCTTGGTTCCTGCAGTTCCCATAAAGATACTTCGGGTGAGACTTTTCCTACTTGCAGGTGATGCCGAAAGGGCCAGTGTCAGTAGGGTTTTGTTGGACTAAGTAACCTGAACCCAAGGTCTTGAATCTACCTGTGCGCGTGCCAACAAATGGTTCTATTGCCGGGACCCAAAAGTTGGAGGTGAGGGAATGTTTTGGAGACCAACGAGGAAGGAGATAACCGAATGGCTGGAACAAAAGGAACAAGAATTTGCCCAGAAGGAGAATAAAAACCCTTGGCTAAAGAACAAACAATGGCTGCAAAGGTATGTGTACACATAATTGCATGATATCTTTTTCGGCGAATTTCCTAACCTTTTAGCAGAATGGCTGGAAAGATTTGTGGAAAATACTAGTAGACATAGACCAGCTACGCCAAATAACTGGACTCCTGAACTAGTGGGACAAGTGGACTAAGTAGACAACAAAACTTCACATGTAGTTGAATTTTGGTTGGATAGTATATTGGGAGGCTACATAACATAATTTGTCATAGACCGTACCCAGGATTATAGTGTCGTAGGAAGATACTTCTTTAAAGGCCCATGAGGAAGATTCATAAAGTCATTAGCTACCTGGATAAAAATGCTGCTATGTGATAAAGAAGTGATGACAATGGAGTCAGATAGCTAAAGAAATTTGCACACACAGAGGGATTGGGTGTTGTTGAATATGAGTTTACCCGGGGGTAGAAAAAATGGACAAAGGAAGGGATGCCTGAGAATGCATGAGAAAGAGGAAGGGATATCAGAAGGAGAAGATGAATTTGGAGTTCTGCACAATGGGAGAAGGTACGAGAAGTTGAGAACTGCGGTTGGAGAGAGAGATCAATGCAGTGAGTACCCAAAACATCGCGCAAATATCCGTATCATAGAAGTACAACAGATAGAGGGAGAAGAAGAAGATATCCAATTTAGTTCAGTTATAGAAGAACCAGTAAGTACTTCTCGAGCCGAGTCCTGGGTCGAAACCACAACCTCGTGTGCGTCACCTGAATTTGAGACAACATTCGAAGACCTTTACAGAGCACTTGTAATCAGTAGAGGAAGCCAAAGAAATAGTAACCAGAGCAATAATAGCAGTACAATTAATAAGAATAAACTAGTATCACTAGGAAGAGGTCCTACACACAACAACATGGCCGGAGTAGATAACACACTAATATTACCGACGTTCAAAGGAATTGGATCGGAGGAACCAAAACAACATTTGTTCATATGTGAAACCATCTAGACTGCAAAGAATGTCCACGATGATGGTGCAAAGATCGCGTAGTTGGAAACAACCTTTAGAGGACGTGTGCTAGTCTGGTACATGAAGCTCCAAAGTACCACACTATTAGGTCAAACAAGGACATTAACAGAGATCACACAAGCATTATTAAAAGAATTCAAGAAACCAAAGTTTGAGTTGCGATAAATTACCGAGCTCAAGGAGATCAAGAAGGAACAAACCGAGTCAGTATGGGAGTTCGATCAGAGATTCAAATATGTGATGGGCAGGTTAACATTCCAAATACTCGATCAACAACATAGAGAGTGGTTTATTATGGGCTTGTTACCTCACGTCCATAGCCCTTTAATACAGTAAAAGGTTACATCGCAGTCTGAGGCGTTGGAGATTGCTATGAAGTTGGAAGCCTCTTCAGTCGGAGACAACAGTGGAATGGCACAAATACAAAACCAACTAGCTTTATTAACAATTTAATTGTCCAAAATCATGAAGGGGAAAGAAAAACAAGAACAAGTCTGGTGCACCAAGTGTAGGACTGAAGGTCACCACAAAGATAAATGTCCAGCCTTTGTGTAGTACTTATCACCTGGAGCACTGAACCCACTACCAAGAGGAGGATACAGTGAGATATCTAAGAAATGGGGACATAACCCCCATGAGTGCCAATTATTACATAAATATCAAAGTACCCCAAGAAGATTATTTTGTAGCTTTTGTAAATCAATGTGACATGAAGAAAAGGATTGTTGTGCATTCGACCTGATGAGGGAGCACACATCAAATATGTACAAATTCAGAAGGATAATGTTGCAACAGAAGGGGGAGGGAAGTATAATAATCAAATAGGATTTAATCAAGGAAACTGAGGAGCATTTAGTGTTGGACACACCTATCACACTTAGAGGGGGGGGGGGTGAATGAGTGTGGGGATCTTTTTCCCAAAACTTTCCTCTTTCACAAAACTCATTAGTTAGCATTCAACATTTACTCATTACTCATTGTTGTCATTGTTGTCATTAGTTAGATGTGAATACATATCAACAACATATATCAACAATATATCATCAACAAATACTCTCCACAAGGAACACAAGGAACACAAGATGTATGTACAATTTTTCTTTTTATTATGGACTTCAATCCGGGGGTTTTTTAGCAACAACTGAATATAGTACAACTCTACAAGAGAACCAGCTCTATATGCAAGACTCAACTTACATTATCAGCACCAACTGAGATGAGGCAATGATCCTCAATAGATATCAATCTGTACCATAAACAAGAGCATCAACCATGCACCAACCTGTGCCAAACAACCTGTAATCAACCTGTACCATAAACAAGTGCATCCAACCATGTACCAAGTATATACCAATCATGTGTCAACTACTCATCGATAATGACTCATCAATATGTACCAAAATCATCAACTATACACCTCATGTATGTGCCAACTCATCAACTACTTGTCTCAACCATGACTAGTTTTGGATTAATCAACAACCCTAACTTGAAGTAATCATAACTTTTAACTTGTAATGTATAAAGATCTGAAACATATACACAATGTTATTCAATGTGTTTAATGCAATTCCTCCAAGTTTCACTACTTGGAACCTCTCAGAGAAAGAGTTATAGCAAAAATGGCATACCTTGATGAATTCTGGCTTATTCTAGAGAACGACCTTGTAGAGTGTGCCCCGCACAGAATATTTGTTGAATATATTTGAAACTATTACAGAGCATACTATAGACTGTAATATAACCAACACAATTGGTCTCACTAAATTTGGATCTGTTATGAAGAAGTTATGATGTTGTTACCCGAAACACCTGATTTGACTAGTTTCAGGACTGGCCACAAACCCTATTATCCATGGAGTGTAACTCCCAAAATACATCGACCCACAAGATGAATTTTTAACCACAGATACTTGGATATGTTTTCTAATTTTCATAACAATTTTAGGATCTTAATCATTACATAAAAAAAGTTATAGCGAAAATGGTGATATGACCTGTAAATAACATACCTTAGAAAGCACCATCAAAAGAATTTATCCTTCCTTGCATTTCGACCTTCTTTTCTTCACTTTCCTCAGAATTTGGGCTTATATATCCTGGTTACCTCAGTCACCTATATATATTCAATATGCTCAAGTGTTCCACACCAAAAATGCTCAAGAAGACCTCACAAGAAGCTCTCCATCAATACTCCAAAAGATATGCTCACAAGAAGCTCTCCATTGATCCACAAAAAGGATGATCTACAAGAGACCATTGCTATCTTATTTATACTTTCATCCTCTAGGTCACT